>JAAAKG020034610.1:0-19383 GCA_010014905.2 Druon quercuslanigerum
TATTTAATGGCAACTTTATTCTCATCTTTATTTAAACAAAAGAAAACAGCCTTACGTAATATATGAACGATCCCTAGTGCAGTAACCGCTAACTCTATTGGAACTTGGAACGGGCAGATGTATAACATATTAAAGCGACCAATTTACTTTGCAATATTTTTTTTTCTTAAAATGAATGGCACAATTAAATTTCCAGAAATTAGTTTGAATCAAAATTCTTTAGGAAGTATATTTTTGTATGTACAGGAAGGTCTGCTCTGCCGGTCCCAATTTTTCCTTTTTTAATTTTACGCAAAATCATTTAGTCGTAAATGTTGCTAGTAAAATTACGATTGGTCCAGGATTTGCAGGAAACAGTTCATATCTTTACCAAAAATCCTTCAGATTAAACATTTTTTTAAAGTCTGCTAAGGGACAGTGATTAGGGTGGTGAAAGGATCAAATGTTTAAAAAAATTTATTTTATCATAAAAAACTTTTTTATTGGGAAAAGAAACAGGTGTTTATAACATTTCCCCTTTGTATTATAATAAAATATAAATAATATTATAATTACAAATTCTGTGTATCTTTTAAAATATAATTTTGTTATTTATACTTCATGCAGGACTGAATTTAAATTTTATTTCTTTTTCTCAGGAATTCAGCTATGGGCCTTTTAGGTTGGTCAGACTACCATCATTAGAGGATAATTCCATATTGCCAAAATTACCGAAAGTGAATGAAACGAAAAACGGCTTAGTGGCCACATTGAGTTTTGTGAGAGATGCCGCCGAGGATATGTTGACAAAACGTGCTCTCGTGTATACAGTGGAACCGTCAACAGGCGCAAGAAGCCTTTCTTCTGGGCCTATAGTCGTTGATGAAGACGAATTCAGTAAAATGAAACTACACAAAGAAGGTAACATCGCCTCAGTCCCTATATTTTAGAATAATTTTCTCTAAAAACCTATGCGAAAAATATTTCTATCTGAATTCTACATTTTTGTCTTTTGATTGGTTGGAAAATTAATAAAGAATGAAGATAGTGTTTGGAATCTTCGGACAGAAATGAGCTTTTGAAAATTTTAATTTAAAAGGTTTGAATGGGTCTTTCCTCTCAAAAAAATCTTCTAGCTATATTATACATAGTTTTGTTTTAAATTGGGTGCTTAATTAATAATATCTTAAACAATTATTAAATTTATTTAAATTATGAAAAGACAGTGCTTTAGTTTGCGTGACGATTCTTAATTTCCTGGGTGCCAAAATGTCTCTAATCGTCCACGTGTTGCCTTATTTTTCTGCCTCCATTGTTTTCACAGTCCGATGATGATTGTCCTTCTTATTATGATCTTCATTTTGTTTTCTCTTTGTACTACTTATCTTTCATTAAAACAAATATAATAACAGGTGCGAGATATGATCTGTCCGTGAATCATGTGCAGTCTAGAGTGTAATTTCTGAGGGGGTTGTTATGGTTCAGGAAGTCGTTTCCCTGATTGATGGAACTGTTCCTAAAAAGTTTAATGTATATGATTTCAGGCACCGAGCGCCTTTTCAAAAAGAAGAAGATGCTTCTATTTCCAATCTTGATTCTACTGAAGTTGCTCAAATTGAAGCTGCTCGTTCTTCCAATATTTTTGTTTGTCCATTTCATCAAGAAGATTCTTGTAATCGGAACTTTGCTTGCTCCTTCAATACTTTCTCATTTGAAGATCTGCAAAGTTGCTCCTCATTATCCTCCTCATCAAGCTTGGGCAACAGCTGCAGAAGCTCCTGTCGATTATCCAACAGGTTAATAATTTAACTTACTAAAACTAAAAGTATAATATTCAATTGATATTTAAATTGATAAATTCAAAATATAATCTTATGAATTTGTTATTTCAACAGGATATGGCCATGATGAAGCACCATGGAGTCACAGAAACGACATTTACTCTGGGCACCAAGCAGGATACTCGAATCCTTTCGGAGGATATTTTCAAGGTCGGTGATAAATCCGTCGTGTTTTAGTGAATTTATGACGAGGGGTTAATTTCTCGGATGTTTAGTGTAAAATAGTTAGATTGCAACATTGCATCTGATTGCAAAATATTCCATGGATTATAGAGAAACCAATCATAGCATAATCATCATTGGAATAAATAATACAAAAATATTGGAAGAATGAATGTAAAAAGTAGAGAAATAGAACAAATCTGTAAATTTTCTAGATATCTTTAAAAAGCGTTTGACATATAATTTAAATTGACGAAAATCTTTGGAATCTCTTCAAGTCCCATGATACTTTTTGAAATATCGATAAATCCATTGATATCTGTAATCTTAATATTTCCTCCTTGACTCTTGTAAGATTCTTTACAATTCCTTAAAATCCATGAAAATCCTACGAAATTTGCTAACATCCTTTTAAACGTTTGATATGTCTTGAAATTCTATTTCATCTTTTTGAATTAACTTAAAATCCTTTGAAATTGTAGAAATCTGTAGAAATCCCTTGCAAAAAATTTAATTTACTCCTTAAAGCATCAGTTATTTTAAATGCCTTGAGTATAAGTCGAATTAAACTTATTAATTACAGTTCTTGAGAAAAACCGTAAACCGTAAACCGACGGAATTGAAATTTAATTAAGCGTCTTCTTGAAGTCGTCTTAAAATCGAACGTTTAAATCCCTATAAATCTTTGAAATCTTTTAATCATGTGAAATTCCTTGGAATACAATAAAATTACTTAAAACCTTTCAAATCGCTAACAATGCCTTCAAATTTAATTTATTTTCCAAAGTTCACTAGAAATATCTTTAAATCTTTGTAAATCCTACAAAATTCTTTAAAATGGCTTAACATTTTTGTTAACACTTAAAATTATTTGAAATGCCTTAAAATCCCTGGAAATGTTTGAAAATTTATTTAATTCTCTGAAGTCCATTGAAATGTTTCAAAATTCCTTGTAATTAGCCCCTAATTTATAATGATAATTGTTAGGAAGCATGTCATTGCTGGAGTCTCAACAATGTCTGCTAGTTTTTTTTTATTCATGAATCTCATACGTATCTATTTATTTCTCATCCTTAACAATTCATGATTCGCAGAAGAGTTTGACTAACTTATATTATAAAGTCTCTTATTTAATATAATATGGAATGGAGAAAAAACTGTATCTCATATTAGGAGTATGAATGTTCGTCAGAAAATACACGATAAATAATTACAAAATAAAGTTGTAATTCTCACGAATTTGAAGGCTGTCAAGGCAAAACAATGTAAGTGTCAAGGCAAACAATTTTCAGGAGAGCAAAAGAAGTTCTGAAAATCTGAATATTTTAAAAAGATGAAAAGACGTCTCAACAATGCTCAAAAATCGTTAAAATAATATAAAATTAGATTTTTCTGCACAATATTTTTCATTTTTTCAAAACTTTTATACAAATTGCTCTGTTATAAATTCATTTTAAATCTAATGACGGAAGAATTAATAGATAATCTTTAAAGAAGAAAATGTATGACCCAGTTGGTAACGTATTACTAATAAAAACTCATATGTTATATAATTTATTTTCGTTTTTTATGAAACATTGGTTGAAGCAAAAATGTGTCCAATAAATGTATGTGTAGAACTTTTTCTACAAAATCGGTGCAATTTTAGAGAATTTTTAAGCCAATAAATCGTGCTTCTTGAAAGAGACACTAAAATGGTTATGCCGTGATACCCTTAATATGTCTTCTGTGTGTTTGTGTGAATTGGAAAACATTATTTTTTCCTTCATCAATGAATTAACGATGACTGATTGTATGGAAATCGAATTCATAAGAATACGTTTTCGCAGCTATGCTATGTCTTATTTTTTATCAATTGTGCGATATACTTAGATATTAGAAATTTGATATAGATAAAGGAAATCAAAAATGTTAATTTAAGTTTCTCATTTTAAGTCAGTTCATGATTCAGGGTATATTGAAAATGTACGGAATACACATTCCTATTTATTTTGTAATGACAACCTATTGTTTCTCAAATAATGCCATAAAGTTAATAAAACTACTTTATTTGTCCAGTAAATGTTTAGATTATTATACTTATTATATAGATTATAATTAGAGGATCCCACGCACTTTTTGATAATTATAATTATAATATTGATCATTCGATCGTAAAAGTTAAATATAAATTTAATATTCTCTTGCTAAAATAAAAAAAAATATTGACATACATTGAGCGCAGTCTTATTTACTAATTAGTTTTAAATTAGAAAGAAGAAAAAAGTATTATTTAAAAAATTATTATGAAGAATATCAACGGAAGGGATCTGTAATATCGACAACAAGAAATCGGTCGATAAAGAAGAATATTACGTTACCTGAAAACTTGAAATGAAAGTTAAAATCAGAAATAATCAGACCTGAATATCTGCCAGTCTAAGGACAACTATAGTCACACATGTAATTTTAAATTCTTGTTAACGACAATATTACTTCCGGGTATTCTACATGAGTGCGCATATCTAAAGTTGACCGTTAACGTTTAGCAAAAGTCAGTTCCACTTATATTTCATGTACAAGTAACGGAATAAACTATATAAGTCTTTTACATTTATGGCATTAGGACCGACACAAAAATGCTTATCGACATTGCGTAATTTGCCATGTTTTAAATGTGACACCTTTGAAAATAGAATGTGGAAGATGTCATGAATCAAAAAGCTAAGTTTATATAATCTAAGTATTTATGGATATTCAATTACAGTGCCTTGCCATATTATTAGATCGAAGATAGAAAATTTAAATTTTAAAATTATTTTTTCATTTATTGGAAGCACTTTGAGCGTTCTGGTGTTTTTAAAATCCTAGAAACAAAATTCAGTAAACCCGAGCCTACGTCCAAGTAAGAGCTAATTCGGATACTTAATCACATTTGGAAACATTGCCGAAAGATGAAGAGAAAAGTTGAAAACTGTTTGAGTCGTATTTCTCGTCGTATTGCAGCTGTATAATCTGCTAAAGGTTACTATATGAAATACTGATTATGAGGCCAAAGCTAAGAAAGTTAATTTTTTATCATTTTAAATAAGATACACATTGATACTGTGACATTTTTTTTAAATATTAGAGAAATATATCACAGAGGATAAATTTTATTCAAAAAATAATTATCTACATTTAACTCAAGCATTCTTACAATAAAAAACGACTTTTGAATAGAATCATAATTCTGTATACCCACCTTTACCAGATAATAAAGCTTCAGTACGACGAGGCATACTGTTCAAACAGTTTTCAATTTTAATCTCTATCTCTGGGCAAGGTTCACAAATGTGATGAGTATCCGAATTAGCTCTTACTTGGTCGCAGGTTCGTGCTTACTGACTTTTATTCTAAACGTTCTAGATAGGATTCATATCTCTTTTTTCGACCTAAAAGTGTGCTAAATCGTCTGGCGAATCTGACAAATCTATCGAACTAGGAGTTAAAAAAAATCAAAACGTTCAAAAATGGTAAAAAAGGTAATTTTTTAGCTTGGATCTAATAATACGGCAAGGCACTGTATATGGTATATTTTATTTATAAGATTTTTTTTCAATCAATTAAACTATACAGGGTGCAATTTTTTTAATATCATATAGAATGTATTAATTCAGATGAAGGCACTTTAGAAGTGAACGTCGAAGATGTTCATTTGAATGCTAATAATATGTTCTAAGAATAACAGTAATTTTCCTAATGAAGACCCTAAACATATAGGATGTATTCCAAAGGAGAAAATGAATTTTCTAAAGTATTCTAGTTGGTCACCGACTAGTTTTCCCTGTCTCTAATCAGATTCTAGTATGGAAAACTAGTATATGCCCCATCCAGAAAGTAACGCTGAGGCCATGGGGGCCCTAATAGATTTTCTAGTAGGGTTCCAGTAGGGACAGCCCGCCTACCACCTGCTAAAGAGTAGGGCCCCTACGGGACTCTAACAGGATACTGTCAGGGTACTAGTAGCCTTTACTTTTATCCATTCATTATTATACGACTGCATATCGTCCGAAAATCATTTATAATTTTAAAAATTGAAATATCACTTTAAAATTTTGTTTAATTTTGACAATCACTACTCCTGTACAAACTGTTAACGGGAATATCAATAAAATCATATTTAAATAAATAATTTTAATGGATTGGAATTGTTCTTTGTGTAATATTTTATTTTTCCCATTATAGACTACTTTAAAACTTTTTCAGTGGCAGAAAATGCAATCTTTTA
The DNA here is from genome assembly GCA_010014905.2 of Druon quercuslanigerum. Taxonomy (NCBI): domain Eukaryota; kingdom Metazoa; phylum Arthropoda; class Insecta; order Hymenoptera; family Cynipidae; genus Druon; species Druon quercuslanigerum. Next base: position 6,232 of record JAAAKG020034610.1, read on the forward strand.
TGGAAATAAAAAAATTTTTAACGAGAAATTTTAAAAACAAATTTTTTGAACTTCCGCGTAAGGTTTGGTTTTTAGCTGCTTTAGAGAATTTTGGTTTTAGGAGTTGTCTGGTTCTCTGAAACCTGATAGGACTTCCATAAGTTTTTTATAGAGTAGATATTCTGATAGGGGCCCAAACAGTTTTTTTCTAGACTAGATATTATGATAGGGCCCCAATCAGTTTTTTTAGACTAGATAGTTTGATAGGAGCCCCATCAGAACCCAACTTCAAATAGGGAAAGATAGGGAAGTTTCTGCACGGGCCCCTATTTTCTGTAGCAATTTCATGTCAAATAATCTAAATGATTTCGTCAATTTTTAGTAGATTTTATGAAAAATCTAGTATACTTTCTCTTAGGTGTTGAAAGGAAAATGATAACATTTTTCTCGAAAAATAAAAGAAACTCAGTAGTGAAAAATTATAAGTGAAAAATTCTGTTCCTTTTTCATAACTTTGGTATTTTTAATGGTGATAAGAAGTCCGTCATTTAGCGCCGCCTCCAATGAAAATTAAAAAATGGAATACGCCATATTTTTTTTGTTTTTTTTTGCAAATTTTATGCAAAAAAAAATTTTTCTCTCTAAACTTTCCAGAAAAGGGTGGCGGCACTAGCACGATGTGCACTAAGCGCCGCCACCTATGAAAACACACTAAATACTATTAAAATGAGATAAACGAACATATATTACGTTACCGAAAAAGAAAGCCTAGGTCGCACACACCTACCTCTCGTGATCAAAAACGTTTTAAAAGTAGGAAAACCACCATGAACAATGTAAACAGGATTTCGAGCTACGAGTTAATTACTTCACGCTTGGAAATGTCCCTTTCATTATAATTTTCGCCAAAAAGTACCCTTCCACGTAAGTGTATGCAGCGGAACATATATATATATATATATATATGTGTGTGTATAAAAAAGCATAAAAAATAATACAACTTAGAAAACACTGTTAGTTGATATTTCTTCGGTCTATTTTTGCTCTCCGATGATATATAATGTGTTCCCCAAAAACTACCTTCAACTCGTACATACCTCTTGTAATCAAAAACGTTTTAAAAGTGGGAAAGCCACATTGAACAATGTTAACATGATTTAGAGCTCCAAGTTAATTACTTTAAACTTGAAAAGTTTCCCCTCACTGAATTTTTTTTTAACTACCCTTTAACGTGAACGTGTGCAGCGGGAACATATGTATGTATAAAAAAAGCATAAAAAATAATTCAACTTAGAAAACAAAGTTAGTTGTAATTTTTTTGCTCTTTTTTTCTCTCCTACGAAATGTATCACATGCCCCAAAAACTACACCTAAATCATACATATCTACCCCTCGAGGTAAAAACCGTTTCAAAAGTGGGAAACGGCCTTGAACAAAATTTTGAGGTGTTATGTAATTAATTTTGAGTTCTAAGTCATCTTTACTATGTTCAAAGTGGTTTTCCCATATTTTAAACGTTTTTTATTACGAGAGGTAGGTATGTATGACTCAGGGGTTATTTTTTGGAAAACGTAATATATGCGCAAAAAAGAGCAAAAAATATGAACTAACAGTGTTTTCTAAATTGTATTAATTTGTATGTTTTTTGATTACATATATATGTTTCGCTGCACACAAACACATGGAAGGGTAGCTTTTTGGGAAAATTATAGTGAGGGGGAAATTTTTAATGTGTCCACTAAATAATTTGGAGTTCTAAATCGTATACGTTCACGTGGAGGGGTAGTTTTTTGGGAAAATTATAATGAGGATGAAATTTTAGAGTGGCAAGTAATTAATTTGCATCTATAAATGATGTTTGCATTGTTCAATGTGGCTTTCCCACTTTTAGAACGTTTTGGATTACAAGAGGTAGGTATGTACAACCTAGGGTTAGTTTTTGGGGAACGTATTATATATCAAAGGAGACCAAAAAAAGTCCAAAACATTTTTTTCTAAGTTGTATTATTTTCTATGCTTTTTAATGCATATATATGTTTCGCTGCACACATTCTCGTGGAAGGATAGTTTTTAAAGAAAATGATAATAGTGGGGGGGGGGGGGATTTTCAAGCAAAAAGTAATAAATTTGGATCACGAGAGGTAGGTATGTATGACTTAGAGGTAGTTTTTGTGGAACGTATTATATATCGTATTATAGAACGTATTATATCGGAGAGCAAAAAAATATCGACTAATAGTGTTTTCTAACTTGCATTATACGTTCAGGAGGAAGGGTAGTTTTTTGGGATAATTGTAATAAGGGTGAAATTTTCAGGTGCCAATTAATTAATTTGGACTTCTAAATCATATTTACATTGTTCAAGGTGGTTGTCCCACTTTTAAAACGTTTTTGCTCATGAGGGGTACGATCGACTAACAGTGGTTTCTCAATTTTATTATTTTAAATGCTTTTTAAATACATGTATGAACTCCGCTGCATTCACTCATGTGGAAGGGTAGTTGTTGGGGAAAATTATGAAAGGGAAGTTTTCAAGTGACAAGTAATTAATTTGGAACTCTAGATCATCTTTACATTGTTCAAGATGGTGTTCGACTTAGGGGCAGTTTCTTCGGAAACGTAATATATGTCATTAAAGAGTAAAAAAAGCAAAAAAATCTCCCCTAATCGTTCATCACTTTATAATAATTTTTAGTGAGTTTTCATGGATGGCGCCGCAGAATGGACGACGTGCTAGCGCCGACACCCTCTTCTCGGAAGTTTAAAGAGCAAACCAATTTTTTTAGCATAAAATTAGCAAAATAAAAGAAAAAAATATGGCATATCCCATTTTTCAACTTGCCTTGGTGGCGGCGCTAAATGGACGGACCTGGTAATAAGATGTATTTTTCAATTATTCATCAGAATACGCAGTTTTAAATAAATTAACTGCTACATCCAATAAGGACACATCGCACTATTTCGCCGTGAGTGGGAAAACTCGAGGCTTTCTAAAATATTTTGAAACTTTAATTTTTTGAAACTATATCTAAATGTACAATTTCATTGCGCATCTTTTTCCCCATAGGAAAAAAGTTGTGCCGTTTTTCATTTTTCTAATAAAAACCGAAAAACTTACTTTTTGGAAAAATCGATTTCAATTCGTTTTTCAATTCAACTCGTGCTTAGTCAGTCAGTTTTTGGAAATTTATAGCGACAGTCTTAGATTAGATTCTTAATACAATTAACCGAAACAAAGAAAAAAACAATTAATGAAGTAATCAGATAATGTCAAAGTATTATGAATCAATAAATATAAAAAATAAATAAATTGGTACTGATTCTATAATTCAGCGTAAAATATCTCACATTCTTCAATTTATATTTGCACTGATAAAATTATTGCTGTTATTTTTATAACCATCTACATTTCTTTGCTGCATTTTTTTAGAATACACTCTACATTCTTAATAGTGCCGCGATCGGGCTCGTCAGGGAATAACTTTTCTCGGAAAGGGTTTGCTTCACCACTGTCACGCTCTTTTTCGCGCACGAATTTGGGAAGCGCATAATGTTTTGTTCAGGAGTAAAAGTATAAATTCGTATAATAGAGCCCTTACCCGGATTAAGATTAAGGGTACTATTGCGATGGAGGACTGTATTACATTTATATCTTGTGCCTTTTAGTTTTTCGCAAATTTTCCTCTTATAGTTCTTCATGTCTACTTCTTTTTCTACCTCTAGGATTGGCTTGCCCTGAAATCCTTTCACAAAACATTTGTTAAATACATTGTCATTGCTCCCTTAAAATCAAAGAAATCCTAACGCTGTATTTCAATATGAATATTGAATTATTAGAGATTTATGCTTTACTTTACTTTTGTACACTTAGTATAATTTTACGTTATGCAATATTATATATTCATTTATTTATTCATTCACAACCCTTTGATCAAATACCCGCTGCGAATTGAGACATTAGGAATTTCTTGAATATCAATTCGATTAGGCTAACATTTTTCTGAAAACTTCTATGTACTGTAGTAAACAACTTTCTATCTGGAATTTTTGTAGCTAAAAATTTGTTTGATAAAAGAAACGATAGAAGTTAAAGAAACCCGATATGCGCCGAGCATCAGAAAAATGTATTAACAATTTTCTTTAAATAAATTTTTGTATTATTTTTCCACTATTAGTCGAAGGACGCTTTGGGCCACATTTTATGACATTTTTATTAAAAAATTCCATAAACTGATTAACTGAGAACGATTTGAATTTAAAAAAACGAAATAATTAAAAAATCTGAAACTTTTTGCATGGGGGAAAAAATAATGCGCTATGAAATTCAAAATCTTTGAATTTTTGAAAGCCTCAAAGGGTTCTTCCTACTCCGAGCGAAATAATTTTATGTGCCCGTATTAGATCCGGGAACTCAAATATTTCTTGACAAAAAAATTACAAAAACGTTTTGGATTTTTCAAAAATGAATTAGAATGCATTAGAATTGTTCGAAATTTTAAAACACAATTTTTCAACGGATCTCTGCGTTTTGAGATCCCCTGAATCCCGAAATCACGTTTTGGTGATAGCGTCTGACTGTCTGTATTTCCGTCCAGCCGTCCATAAACACGATAACTCTTGAAAAAATGAGGCGATAAAATCGAGCTTTAGCGTACTTTTTTAGGTCCTAAAATATGGCTAATCATAGTACTCAAAAAGCCAAACAAATTATATTAATGACTTTTTTCAGTTAAAAGAAGATTATCAGAGTCATGCTATTTATACAATTTTTTAAATCAATTCAAAATCAAAATTTTAAACCAAACAACGCACGATTTAAAAAATCAAGAGATGAAAGATATTGTTTTTTAAAGCCCTACAAGATGATCATAACAACTTTTTGGATTTTCTTAAAAAATCGAAAATTCAAAAATTTTGATTGCACAAAAAATAATAAAAAATCAAAAACCTAAGAAAGAGATAAAATTTGTTATACTTTATGACATTCTCATCATTTATGATTGAGAAAGTATTAGAATTGTCCGACAACACAACACAAAAGACGACAAAAAAGTCTTACTGAGAAATTAAAGCTATTAAAAATCCTAAAATTTGTTAAAAACTAATTTTCAATGGGACTTCTGATTTTGTTCTTATTTATCGAAAGTAGTATGTAGAAAATCAAAAATTCAAATTTCAAAAATCATATTTTTAGCATAATAACGCAAGATAGAGAAAAATTTCTGAAAAAAGGATTATACTTTTTTATTAATTTTGCGCTAAGTCATAAAATAAATATAAATTAGAAAATATCTGTCAAAAGTCGAGCGCGTAGCGCGACTATCCCGATAAGAATGTTCTAAGTGCAAAGAATTAATATCCGAGCGCGAAGCGCGAGATACAACAGAATTACACCCCAGGCGCGTGTACACTTGCGCGCCTGTCTTTGAGAAAAGCAAAAATTTTATGATTTTTTTCCGAAATTTATTTCTTTAGAGCTACCTTTTAAAAAAGGCCTAAAATTTTTAATTTTGAATATCTCCTTAATAAAAATATTAGAATTTTAATTAAAATGACTTAAAACAGATTAAATTCTTTAGATGATTTGACATCCATCTCAAAAATAAATTCTGGAAGATATTTTCTATCTCAGGACTTCCTTGATTAGCTGTTACATTCGTTACATGGTCCTAAACAGTCCTCAAAATTAAAATAAAAAAAACTTCTTTTTGGCGAGATTCAAATCTTTAATTATGTTTTGCATAACATTGTTTTAAAAGCCATGACCTTTCGCGTGAAAAATATTCTTCGGATTCTATTAAACACTTGTTGCTCTCTTATGTTTTCTTTTTTTTTTTAATTGAGGGAATTTGCGAAAAATCTTTTTCACGAGAAACATTAGTCTGAAATAGAATGTTTTTGAGAACGAAGAAATAAATTTTTGTCCTAATTTTTTGTTTTAGATCAAACAAGCTTCACATGTTATTTAAATAAATATGTATGAATGAATGTGTACCAATTGTATCGTTAAAGCTTATGGGTGCATAGATTTCTCCACTAGAAGCAATAAATTAACCAATTGAAAAGGCAGTTTAAATAAATGAAAGCTTTAGTGATTAATTTTTTTAAATTTCTTGCAACAGCCGCGAAGTTCCTATTTGTTTATCAGGTAAAATTATTTTACCTGAAAAATATAATAAAAATATAACTTTAAAATTAATATATTCGTAAATTAAATAATTGATTAAATTAAACAATATATTCTTAATTATTGCCTGGTACAGTTTTTGCGTAAATTAATTAATATTAAAAAATTTGGTGAAGTCCTGGGAAACTTAAAGTCGAAATTAAATTTCCTGGTGAGATTTAGAATAAATATACTGCGTAAAGAAGTTCTGAAAGCTGATGTTATTAAATATTTATTATTGAAACAAAATTAAAATTCTAAAAAGAGTTATCAGGCTTCATTCGTTGACACTTTCTTATTACTGCTGAGGTAGAATATAATTGAGTGTCTGGTTCACAGATAGAAAATAGAATATTTTGCATTCTTGTGGTGGGTAGAGAACGTCATTCTGAATCCACGCCTATAGTGAGGTCATGCCAGATGTTACTGTCAGGTGAACTCTTCTGTATGCTATCAGTCAACCGGGCATGCGACATACATTTCTGGATATTTCATATATCTTAATTTCCTGCATTGAATTTATTTTAAATATAATATTGTTAATAAAATGTACTTATCTATTGATATGATGTTCCTACGAAAATTTATCTCTATAGTTAGTTATTTTTACAGACTACATATACTTCTAATAAAACTCTATAATCTATTCTTTGTTTCTTAATTTACCTTATGCATTGTGCAATACATACCAAATTTTTATTTTATCAATAACTACAACAAAATAAAAAAGTACGAATGCAATAGAAACTAAACTTTATTACTCATTATTGTTAATCGCTCAACGTGGAATGTAAATATAAATTAAGCTAAAAGAATTGAACATGTCATTCAGAACTATGCTAGATAAAAAAACAATATTGAGTGTCGTGAGATATTTTCAATATTGTTTATCAGTCAATATTGCTCGCTACAATTTATTCCAGAATTCATGATACATTTCCCCATGCACTTCGAATTATTCAATTCAGTCCTTATACCTTGCACATCAAATTTCCCGAAACAGAACACCCCACTTCCTGTACAAAAAGTTGGTATCCTTTGCAGTAAGTAAAGTAGGTTAATGCAGTTCTAAAAAGAAGTCGCAGGGATCTTGATTTGACCGTAAAGTGTTCCAAGTGACCCTAATTTTAGATGAAGGGCGTTCAGTTCGTGGTCAAGGTTGTCAGATGATGGATAACGTTTGTGCATTGAACGCTCCATTGACTGACCCACTGACGAATTTGGGAGATTGCCAGACCAGGTGCCTTCGTTGGGTCCGCGATCACCAGATCACATGTGGTATTGTGAGTATTTCTGTATTGCTATCCAAGTACCCAGTGTGCGATACACATCAACCATGCGTGAATCGAGTACGAAGAATTTAAAAGGACCGTTAGGGTCTCATATGTCAACTTCGAGCGTCGTTGATTTCAGCTCGTTTTGGGACCCACTAACCATTTTTTCGCTTGTCACTGCAACTCCCAACAATTAATCATAACAATCAGTGCATGGAGTACGGGAATTAGTCCCTAATGATACAGCAATTTGCCGTCGCTCCTGTAAGTCAACCGTTACGTGATACGTAAGTGCATTCATTGGGCGAAGAGAGACACATAAGCGGAACGGAACTAGATCCCTAACGCACTCCAAAGGTTAGTATCAACCACATGCATTTCATCAATATCCAATCTCAAGCAACGATCGCAGATACATTGCATCTTTTATTTTGTTCGATAGAGTCGGTTAGTGATTTATGAGATCAGTAGTGTTATAACCCTTAGACGTGATTAATGTGGAAAGCTGATGATTGTCTTGTGTTAATAAAATTTCAATTCAAGTACTGTCATTCAGATTAACAACTATCGGCATTTATACGAGTTTAGAATTTTAATTTCTTGTTTGGCATTCCAGAGCAGAAAACGGTGTCGTGTTTACGTTTATTTTGTGAAATGCGGATTTGTGGAAATTCTTGAAAATCGGTGACATTCTTTGGTGATTGTGTATTCTTCGATGAGTTGTTTAGACTTTAGATGACAATGAGGAGATTAGGAATACTGTAGTGGGCTAAAAAATTAGCACTGCATCTATCATAGGTGTATAATCAAAAACTGTCATTTTTGGAGTTGCTTGATTGATTGGAACTTGAAAGAGATGATTAATGGATGTTTCTATATAGCACTCGATTGTCTATAGAAAGCATACAGCAAACGCATATTGTAAGTGGTGATTTATTTGTTTGTGATTCTCAATTATTTCAGTGTCAAGTGATTTTTCAAGTTAATGATTTAATGAGACCACTACTTGACTTAGTTTTATACAAATGGTGGCCACACTACTCGATAAGGTGTATCTATTAGCTTTTAAGCTGGCATCACTCATGAAGTAACAGTAAAATTAATTTTCATTTAGCCCACAGATCATCATCCCAGGTAAAAATTGGTGTTCTCTTATCGCCCAAATGACTTAATGATTAACCATTTATTTTTAATTATTAAAAAATTGTGCATACTTGCCTTTAAACCTGAAAAATTGAAAAATAATGAAAAATTGGCCAGTGCATTGAGAAACCTATATTTTCAATTTCATATTCCTATTCATGAAAAAAATTTTAAAATAAAAGATACGTTATGCTATAAGCTTTAGATGGCGTAAACAATGTTCAGCATTCACCTTAAGAACATTAAATGGGAACTTTATGTTAACATAGTAATAATTACTAACGAGCACCATAAACAGTAAGAGACAGCCTTTAAATAGCGACTTTTATGAAAGTTGATTAATGGATACTAATAAACTTTATCAATAGTCCCAAAAAATATTAAAAAATGAAGAAAAAATACGCTTTTGTAAATTTTAATCAGAATCGATTTATTAAAATGCTGTCACAGGCTTAAGTTACTTAAGTTACTGCCCAACATGTCGAAGGCATTTTTGGTTAAAGAGAATCATTTTTCAAAACAATCTCTTTCTTTTTGTAGATATATTTTTCTAAAATAAAACCATATGCTTGAAATATTTCTCAAATTTTCGATAAAAATACTGAGAGCCTGTTCGTTTAAATAATATTTCTTAAACATTACAAAGAGAGTAAAAATACTTTATTCTAGAAAAGGGAGACTATTTAAAAAATTGTTCTTCGTGATTTTTATGCATTGTATGTTTATAACTAAAAAGTTAAAGTTTTAGTCGTAAATTGTTAAAACAATTATGTTTTTTAACTAGAATTATTTATTACCTCACTCTAATTTAAAAGTATAGAAAAAGTGGAATATTTTTGAACAAATGCACCTGATGGCAATATTCAAAGCGAAAATAAACAAAAATTAATAATAGATTGTTTAAATAATTATTTTGATATCTTAACTTATTTATTACTTAATTTAAATTAAAAAGTGTATACAAAGTGGGAAATAAGTGGGACGATGGTCGTGGGGGCTAAAGCACAGGCTTTGGACCCATTTGTATCCAAGATGGCGGACTTTTTTTTTTAAATTTTCATTTTTGTATGAAAATCTGACAGTTGTCTACCTCCACGTGGTGAGAATCGGGCAAAATTTATATTAATGGCAAAAAACGATACAAAAACGAATGGATCAACGATATAATTAAATAATACGTATTTGTTAAGAATGCATCTCGGCAGAATTTAATGAAATTTTTCATTTCAGTTCGTCATATTGGATATGCCACTTCGAACATAGCAAATCTCATCGCGAATGCTCAATTTTTGACCAAAAAAATTTTGTGGACAATTTATAGCCATATTGGATCCGCTATTTTGAATGTTGCAAATCTGATCGCGAATTCGCATTCAGAGACTACGAGAAGCCTTGTATACAGATTTTCATACAAAAATGGGAATTCTCTAAAAAATTAGTCCGCCATCTTGGATCCGCCATTTTGAATTTTGCAAAGCTGATAGCAAATTCGTGATCAGCAACCTAAAAACCTATTATGTATCCATTTTAAGGAATAATTCAATTCAGAAAAAGTAAAAAAAAGTAAGCTAAAGCAACATCTATAAATCTGCATGAAAAATAATTTTGCAACTATGAACATGAACAATAATGAACAATAATTTTTTGCAACCTGATATTAAAAAAAAACATTCATATTTTTCCAGTATAAGTCCCAATAACACGTTTCATGCTATTCTTAGTATAATAGAGCGATTTTTGCGCACAGAATCGTTCTTTTCCGAAAAAAAGCCACTGGAAAATGCATTTTTTTACATAAAACTGCCAAAAAACAATAAAAATAATTTTTTTTGTTGACTTTTTGAATAGCTGTATCGTGTCGAGCGAGCCTTAATATATATGGAAAAATTTGCCCTAAGGAAAATGCACAGCGGCTTCATAAAAATCTAGGACCTCAAAATAAAACTTATCAACAGTCAATAATAGCTATTCCTATCATCGGTCAATAACACCCCTTAGCAACGAAGAAAGGCATATGTCAACGGTTAATAAAATCCTCAAAAGCAGTCAATACAACACTTGCTCGAATTTTTTTATTTTCAGGGCATCCAATATTTTTGGAGGTTTAGATAATTCTCTTTTAATACTCTATGGCTATCTGAACCAGCGTGTAAGAGTTTCCGTTCAGGAATATAAAACCTTAAAAGCAATAGTTTGGAAGAAGATTAGAGGGTACTTCCTACTCTTAATATTATATTTGATTCCGTACAAGGAATAAAAAGATTTATATTTTGTATAAGCCTTATGTTTTTATCATTCAGTGAAAACATATGTAGCTGCACACAGAAAAATATTGCCGTTTATCCGGATGTCAATCTATTATTTAAAATGCAGTAATCCTCTTTTTTCATGCGTGCATAGTATTGAGAAATTTGTATCGCGACACACAAAAAGTGGCTTGTTTATATACGGTTGAACTTAAAAGTTTAAGAATGAGAACCGAGAATGAGAAGCTATATATATATATATAGTGTCAATGACTTCTGTAAACATAAGTGTCTAGAAAAATGATTTAATGCTACCTTTGACGTGAAATCGTTTAGTCATGAAGACGTAACAATCCGCTTATGAGACATATATGATATTCAGTTGCGAAGTTATAGTGCAATAACTCATCTGAAGAAAGTTCTTAGTATGAGAATTACACTTTGTAGGCTGAATGTAAAATAATAACTGTAAAATGTTCCGAATTGTCACGTAAAGTTTGTGGGTTTAAATGAAGTACAAATAATTTTAAAACAAATTTCAATTCACATAAAAAAGGTTACTATAGATCATTGGCAAGAAATGTCCACGATACCACAGTTTTAATAATACAATTCTTGCGTGAAATATTGCCGTTTCCACAATTTAAATATATCTAACGCATCAATAAATTGTAACAAGATTGACGGATAAATATATGTAGCATATTTCAGTCTGGGAAATATGTACGTTCATTTCTTTGTTCATTCGTGTGAAGTAACCGCTATTTCATGCCAATGGTTTCCTATTTTCAGTATTTTTGGTGAAATCTTGTAATATAAATTTGCAATTTATGACGCACGTATTTGCAAGAAGTAATATTGTGTATCAAGTTCTGTAAACTTTAAATGTAAAATATAATATAATATTTGTTGTTAATCATATTGGTTATACTAGCATTACTAAGTGCGGTATAACAGTAAAGTGGTATATGGAAATTGTAAACTTAAACACAAAAACTATTATGAGTTAATTAAAATTAACCCGAAAGGAAAACGGCCTGATGGTGTAACAATAATAATAATAAAGCTGTGATCTTTTTCGTCTACAGCGTCTCGATATAAAGTGAACGTTTCTTTTTTATTTTTCTGACATGGATATTTTATGCCTTACAAAACACGAATAATTAAATTAGTTAATAATAAGTTAATAATAATAATTAATAAATAAAATTAATCAAACACGAGTCTGAAAAAACGTCAACAGTAAGCCCAAATGTGAGTTTAACATGTTTCAGTTCAATGCATCCTAATTATGACAGAAATAAATAACAGTTAATAACGATCATTTTTTATTCACATTATATGCACTTCATTCTTCGTATTTGATGTTGTGATTGGCTTTAGGATTCAGAAATAAGGAATGCTTGATTTTTTTACGAGGGAAACAGACAGAAGGTTAATTAATGGTAATGCTCGTTGTCTTTTAAGGACTAAAATATTTTGGTGCACACATTAGTTTTTTTTAGAAGTGACATGATTAAAAATATTGTCCTATAATGAGGTATGTTTGGAATATTCCTAACAAATAGTTTTAAAACATACATTTATCAAACTTCGATTCTCATAAATATAGTCACCGGATTTTTTTGGTTAAGATGTAGATAAGATGAACAGATAATATTATTACGAAGCAATATTTTAAAACTTTTTTTTAAAAAACAACAAACTCAGGTTGAAAGAGGGGGGCCTATAAAATAAAAACAATTTAATATAAATTTAAAAAAATTATTCAGCGCCGATGAGGACTGCCACCAGGGTCGAAACGTTTGTTCGACTTGTAAAAAATCAAGTATTCCTTATTTCTGGATTCTAAAACCAATAATATCAAATACGAAGATCAATTAATCTGAAGGATGAATATAATACCGCACATTCATTAATATATACAATACAGACAGTGAAATTCATTAACTAGTTATGGATACTTTTATTATTTATTTATTTCAGAAGCAATATATTTCTATTCTTATTTGTTCAAGGAGTGCATCGTTACTGCTTCCGTTACGTTTTATGCTCGTTTTTTGCTGTGAATAGTAGGTTGGGAAAAATTACCTCTAGCGGTGTCACGTACTGTACTTACAAAAATGATTTTTTGGCCTATATATGCAATTATGCATTAGTCCTGAGCAATATTTCGATTTATCCAAACAAATTTGTTCTATTCTGATTTTTCGAAAATCAATAAGAAGAGTGTCAGTAAAGTGATCTTTACTTGGGGTGATTGCTACAGAGATTGATCAGCAACCTGGGTCGGAGCAGTGTTGCGGAATGAACGTGTTATTTAAATAAATAACACGAGAATTCT
>JAAAKG020034621.1:0-18578 GCA_010014905.2 Druon quercuslanigerum
CCAACAAACACATTTGCAGTGTTCGCACCTTTCGGTTCAAGTCATTTCAGACGAAAATGTTGGGAACTACGACTGGCAGCTAGATGTCCCGGCGGCCAGTTGTCCCGGCGGACAGTTGTCCTCGCGGCTAGTTGTCCTCGCGGCTAGATGTGCAGCGGTCAGTTGTCCGGTGGTCAGTCGGCGGCGGTCAGTTGTCCTGCTTCGGGAAGGCTTTGACCACTTATACTTTTGTAGTTATCCACCTACTTTTAGATGGCTCTACTGTAGAGTCAGAAGTGGGGATATATTTTGTTCAAGTATTTTCGCGCCCGCTATTCTAATGTGTTGTGAGGTTATGTTATCGTCAACAAAAGTCGTTGTGAGTCGGTCGGTGTCTCGAGTCGTGTAGTGAAGTTGTATTCACTTATTTCAAAATAATGTTAATTATAATATCGTTTAATTTCTCACACATATCATAAATTATTGCACATTGTTCGAATGAAATCAATGATTTCATTCTTTTTTATTTTACGATGAATAAAATGTCATCAAAAAGTTACATTTCATGTGTCATATATTGCTTTATTGAAGAATTATGCAGAATTATACAAATTTATCCCAAAAAATGTTGTATGAAACAGTATTTGCACATTTTCTGTACTTTTAATTCGCACACACATTCAAATAAAATGAACACATACGGGCACCAACACATAATTACATTTTAGTTCGCGACTTACTGTTAGGTGGTGCCACTGTCAATATAAGTGGTCAAAGCCTTCCATGCGAGCCTACCCAGCCTGGGCCTCCTAGGCTCGCTGAGAGGTGCCTGGTTAACGCATGCGTAAAAAAGCGTGCGTGCTTTACCTTTCGTTATAGACTAACTGAAAAAAGTTGAATGTCATCTTTGGTACACATACAACAAATTTCAAAACAACTTGATACGAATCCATGCGATTAAATACTTCTAATTCTGCATAGCATATTCCTATCCCTTTTAGTTCATTAGCATTGCCAATCATAATCATCGTAGGTTCTTTGAATTTAATAACAATTAAAGTCTCTGAGAGAAGTCATATTTTGAGTTGCAGCGCAGTCTTAATGCGATGAATTATTGCAATTTCGCTTTGAATTTATTTGGTTTACACTAGCAGTTATCAAACCAACAGTAATAATTCTTTTAAGATTATTCTTATGGTAAATAGATTCACCAGAACTTTCTTTGGGACACTCTTTGACACAGTGCCCTTTTTGTTTACAATTGAACGGCAGGATTGAATAAGGGCACCTCAATTTATTTCGCCGGGAGTGGGAAGACCCCTGGAGGCTTTCAAAAAAATTTTCGAATTATAATTTTTAAAGACTATCTAGATGTAGAATTTCATTCCAAAACTTGTATCTCACAGGCAAAAAGTTCAACTCGTGCTCAATCAGTCAGTTTTAAATCTTTTTTAATAAAATTTTTAGGGAATGTAGTTTTAAATGTCCTTCGACTGATAGATCAAAAGAAATTCAAAAATTTATTTTAAATAAATTATTCATTTCTTTCTGATGCTTGGCGCACATCGCATTTCTCTAATTACTAGCTTTTCGTTTATCGAGCAAATTTTCAGCAACGGAAAATTTGCAGCGAGAAAGTTGTTAACAACAGTATTTGTTTAGCTTTTTATTTTTGGCACCGGTGAAATGTATTATGAACCGGTTCTGGGAATCTCAGTAGAGTCTGTGCGCGAATCGCTTAGCCGCTAGCGACTTGAGACGTTAATAATTTCTTAAATATCAATTCGAATGGCCTAACATTTTTCAGAAAACTTCTTTGTATTGTTGTTAACAGTTTTCTCGTTAGCAGTTTTTAGTTATTCAAAATTCGCTCGATAAACGAAACGCTAAAAACTAGAGAAGACCGATGTGCACCAAGAAGAAGAAAAAAATGAACAATTTTTTAAAAATAAAATTTTGAATTCATAGTCCAACTCTCTTTGACCTCTTCAACTTCAGTTGTTAAATCTTCAGCATATTGCTGAATTATCATACAATTTTTGACAACGAATTTATTAGTATCATACTTAAAACTAAATAACTGCTTTTGTAAACCTTAAATTGCCATATAGAGTTTCCAATTTATTTAAGATTTGATACTCCGACTTACAAGATTCTCTTGACAATATTACTATTTACATTCAGACCAGCTTAATGGGAGGCCTGTAGGGTAAAAGTTGGATGAGAGGTGACCGGTGGCCACCAAGCGAAATCCCGGCATATAATAATCCAATAAGATAAATTTCTTTAATATTTTTTAAACTGAAAACAACTTCCGCACATCTTTTTTCTCGTAATAATAATATTTT
Source organism: Druon quercuslanigerum (assembly GCA_010014905.2). Classification (NCBI taxonomy): domain Eukaryota; kingdom Metazoa; phylum Arthropoda; class Insecta; order Hymenoptera; family Cynipidae; genus Druon; species Druon quercuslanigerum. The sequence goes on from JAAAKG020034621.1 coordinate 2,328, forward strand.
ATACCGTCATAAAATTGTTATTAGTTTTTAAAACATTCAAAATTAGTTCTTGAATCGGCATTAAAATATTTAAATTGTAATTCTTATAAGTACAGTAATATCTTTATTATTCTAATAAATTAAATCTTAATAGTCTTAATTAATCTTTATTAGTCTAATAAATTAAACTACCACTTGAACATTTATTTTATAAATAAACAAAAATTACGCTCTGAAATGCCACAACTATGTTTAAAAACCGCTCGTTATAACTCTGTGATACATGTTTTAAATCGATTTACTTCAAGAATAACTTATTCTGGACAAACATAATTATCTATATACTTTATGCTTTAGTTTTAGATATTTGAAATTTTTTTCAAAAGACCCATACAATTACCCTATTTTTATGAAAGTAATAATATGAAACAGCAGTATTGTGAATTAAAATTACGAATGGTAATCTTTAAGCCTTTAGAATTTTATGGAGCGATTATTAGTATGTAAAACTTAGTTCGAGTAAAGCTTTGACAGTTTTTTTAATTAAGAAATATAAATTCGATTAAAAAAAAATTCAAAATCCTATTTAACGTACAATAATGAAGTTAATGTATGGAATTCATGAAAATAAAACCGAAAATCCAACGACCAAATTTGGACAACGAAGTGCAGCAGAGACTGGACGAAGCCTCAGAGAACATAAATCATAATACCTGAGGTAAAAAATGCCTACCCATCACTACCGAGAAGGTGAAAAAGTATTAAGATGCATGAAGAACTATTTCGCTCCGGGACCAGATGATATCAAGACCTTCTGGTGCAGGAAGTTTCCTTCAACCCATCAGCATCTTGCCCGTATTTTCTACTCATATTTAAAGTAGGAAGACCCCATTCCGGAGTGATTGATGGAAGGGCGCACAATGCTTCTGCCGAAAATGGGCAGCTGAGCTGAGCCGAAGAATTACAGGCCAATCGCTTGTCTGAACACACTGTATAAGATCTTCCCAGCTATCCTAAATGATAGGATTGTTCGGACAATCGGACCTGTGTGGCAAGAGATGTATAGACAACGCGGCTCAAAGAAAGGCGTAGCAATATGTAGGGAGAAACTTATCATCGATAGATGTGTCTGCAAAGCTGCAGCATCCTACCAGCGTGACCTATCAATGTCCTGGATTTACTATCTCATCTGAAAAAAGTCGTGTGACAACTCACAGGGATAACTTTCAGAAAGGTGTCTTTCAAGGCGACACCATGATCTTAAGATCTATGCTAAAAATAAAGAGCAACTAGATTTACCCCTAGGGCGAAGAATAATGTATCTGCAACGAACATGCGTGCCGTCCTGTCAGTACTCTATTCATTTGGAGTGGTTCCATGGCCGAAGAACGAGCTCAGATCCCTTGATATCGGGACACGAAAGGTTTTGCACATGCAAAAAAGCATGCATCTTAAGTCTCCTGTTCCGCGACTCTACATCTCACGCCGTCAAGGCGGTCTCGGAATATTGAATATTAAATGTCTTCACAACTGGATTATTTTGAGTACAGTACATAGTGTCGCAAATGGAAGAGACCCTCTTGTTAAAATGGTCAGGAAGTACGAAGAAGTGGGCCAAAGAATGTTTCTGTACAAAGCAGCGGGTGTGTAAAATGCATCAAATCCTATCTATCTCGAATACTCACTGATGCACTTCATCTTCCACAGAAATTTGGAGGATCAGTCAATCTCATATGAGCTAACTTTTGTTTCTTTAAATCATCCGGATTGAAGTCAGGCACGGAGGGTTTCATTTTGGCATGTCAAGATGGTGTAATTTCCATCTTAATATGTCGTCGCCAAATTTTCAGCCCAGGCATTCCCGATGATAGCTATAGGGCGTGCCATGCACACTCCGAGCATCTAGGACACATAGTATCTAGTTGTCCAACTCATGCGGGAAACGACCTACATCCAAAGGCACAATGCGTCACTAAGAGTGACGCATTGTGTATAAGAGTATTCGAGAATGAGAAGTGCCGCATATGCTGGAACTTTATATTCTCGACAATTCTTTCTGTTGCAAGCTCGAGGCCTTACATAGTTCTTCTTGACTTCGAGAAGCCAATCATGTTCGTTATCGAATTTTTGGCACCAGCTGAAACAATAACGTTAGTACAAACGCGGGATATCTCTGAGAGCGGGTGCTAATCTGAACAACTGCACCTGCTCCCATCGAAATCGTAGAAAATTTAAGCCGCAACCAAGTCTCCCGACCATGAGATAGGTGGTTACAGTCTGTGACAGACTGAATATGATAATCCGTCAAAACTCTCGTGCACCCTGAGGACACGGAGCACCAAAGGACGACCGCTTTCTGCATTTTGCTCGCAAGCATGGATGCTTTTCAGGCCAGTGAAAGTTTGGCACCTCTAAGAGCGCCGATGACATGGACGATTGGATATTATGGACAATTGTCGAGCATATGAAGTTCTAGTACATGCGGCACTTTTCATTCTTGGCAATTAACTCGATTTCCTTGAGATGGCGGCCATGAACTCAGAAATTAAAGTAAATAAACGAAATTGGTGCTACCGCCAAAATTTAACTCCAAAAATTAATATGCCTCAGGGCTCATTTTTAAGCTTGAACACAGATTGTGAAAAGCCGTATGCCTTTGCGTAAATCAAGGTAGACATCTCATCTACGAGTAACACCCTATGCTATCTGAAAAAATTAATTGAATTAAATTATATCAATATTTTGCTTCTTGAAATATGCATTTTTTATTTATGCAAACTCTGGTTAGATACATATTTATTCTTAAACGGTATCTTATATTGACCTTAGAATACGTATCGAATTAAGTATGAGATTAATGTGTAGTAATTAACATGCAGTGATTAATTAGTAGCTATTGTGCATGATAAAGTAGAAATGGAGAAGAAGAAAACTAGGTGTATGAGAAATAAAAAATTTACGATAGTTAATGAAAACAGAACTAAATGCGAAGATGAAATAGTTGAGAACTAAGTAAGAGATTTTACTAGTGAGTAATTTCAAGAGTTGGGTTAGGAGTATCGTACAAATATGTGAAAAAAGATTCCTGAAGTGATACAGGGAAGGTCCATTTCTAATATCGTAAGGAACTTTATTTCATAAACAGGAACCTCTTGCTATAAATTATCCTTGAAACTTTTGTCTTTTACGAAGTTTACACTGTGCCGGAAGGTCTCTGTGTAAAAATTGGAGGAGGTTCAATAGATATTCAGGAGATTTGTTCTGAAAAAGTGTGTAAAATAAATTACCCATAAAGAATTGTCTTCTTTTGCAACATTTAGCAAACCAGCTTTAAGTCTGCATGTAGTTATGTGTTCATATTTAGGTATGTATGTTTTCCTGCAGATGTTCTGTACCTGTTCCTTCCAGGACAAAATACGGTTATATAAATATATCAGATCTTTAACCACTTCCGGAAAAAGGATTGTGAAATTGTCGATTCTAAAGGGTGGAAATAATGCCAGAGTCTCAAGCGACGGAGATGAAGTAGGCCCAACTATAATTGCCTGAGTTTTGCCCGGATTAAGAGTAAGTCCTTTCTTCCAAGCCCAGTTGATAACGTGATCGATATCCTCATGGACTGGAGCAAGTAATCTACTTAGTGAATAAATTGGTCCCGATAAGTTAATTTGGAAATTGTCAGAATTTTTGTGGTAGCTTCAATGTTGAAGTTCACTTCCAAGGTCAGAGGTGAACAAAATGAAGAGTAGGGGTGCCAGAATGGCGCCCTGAGGAACACCACACTTTACCTCCTAACATTCAGAAAGCCCACCACTACTATAATTAACGCTGTGAGACCAATTTTTAAAATAGGACCTAAACCATTTCATTACAGAGTTGGAGACGTTAAAAGATTTCAACTTTTGTAGGAGTAACTTTTTTGTGACAATATCAAAAGCATTAGAAAAATCAACACAACAATCGTGATCTCCCTATTATCCGTTGCTAATTTGAGATCCGTCATTAAGGGAAAGCAGTAAGAGCGATATGTTTCGCCCGAAAAACCTGACTGCATTGGGCCAATGGCTTTAGATATTTGGAGAAATTTGGATAGTTGCAGATGAACAATTTTTTCAAGTGGTTTGGACAGTGCACATAAAATAAAAATTGGGCGGAAGTCTCAGGGAAATAGGTTTAGAAATTTTAGAGGCGGGGCAATTAACAGCCTTTTTCCAGATATCTTGAAAGATACCGACCTGTAGGAAAGCATTAAAAATATGCAAAAGAAGAGGAAAGATTATTGGAAGGGCAACATTAATCATTTTGATTCAAATTCCATCAGTTATAATGTAATTTGATTTAATTTCAAGTGTTTTTTCCAAAAGTATTTTAGGTGTGATGTCATCGAAAAAGTCGAGTCATTAATTGTTAAATTAAGAGAGGTAGTGGAAGATGGTGATTATAAGTCTGAAATTGGGAATATAAAAAAAATAAAAGCTCATTAGGCGGAAAATTATTACCTACAGATTCCTGCCCGGGCGGGATTAGGTGTAAACGTCTAAGAGATGCCAATGTCCTCTTTTTTGTCTTTATGTGCAATCTCGTTATAAATTGTATTGATTGAACGCATCTCTAATCTTAGTTTTAACTAGGTTCCTAAGTTTACGAAATTGAGCTAGTATTATAACGCTTTTTGGTCTTTTTGAATGTGTGAACTTGCCATCACGTTCCCTCATCAGATTTTTAATTTCAGATGTGATGCAAGGAGCAGCTAGCTAGGAAATTAATGAAAGTATCGATTTTATTATTTATATCTATCCATTTCCCAATCATACGTCATTAAGTGTTCGTAAGATGTATGCTCATCAATATTGGAGAGATTCCGCACCAATGTGTGGGTTTTTTTTTAATGTGGATTTGAGGAAAATTTAAAGGTAATGTTGATAAAGTCGTGATTAGTCAGAAAGGGGATATCATGTCGGTCGTATGTGACAATCTTATCAATATCGTCTACAACAATTAGGTCAATTCGAGTACTAGAACGATCAATATGGTGAGTGGAATCACGAGGTTCAATCGAGAGTTCTAAAGAGTACATCGAAGATGTTAGATATTTAGTATGATTGGTAGCGAAATATATGTTAGTGTTCAAATCGCCTGTTAGGATAATGCTATTAAAGTTAGGAATAAGTGAAGTAATTGCCGATTCAAGCTCTATACCATTAGAAGTAGTGGGTGTTTTATAAATTACATCCACTAAAACTTTGTCAGAAGTTGACTTGACATCAACAACTAGAAATTCGGCCGTAGGAAAAGTATCCACTGGACTCACTCCAAACATAGTTCCACTCAGGTTGTTGTGCAGAAAAAGACAAACTACACCACCCCTCCTCTCGTCTCTGTCTCTTCGAAGAAGCGAATAGTTGTCAATTGCAATGAGGCTAGAGGGTATATTTGGAGTTAAACAGGACTCAGAAACAGCTATTACGTGATAGCAACATGTACTGTATCCATTGATATATGGAGAGAAACATTTTATACAAAAACAGTTAAAAAACGAGAAGCTTCCGATGCACGCTTAAAAATGTCTTAAAACAGTGAACCATAATCAACGCACCCCACAATAAGAGGTTACAGTTAAAATTAGAAAATAGTTCATGAATACAAGTGAGGAAGATACTTAAAGGATAATTTACAAACTCAAAAGTAATGCCGTAGATCTCTAGAGAAATTCTCAACAAAAGTGGACATGATTTGGTAAATCCATATCCAGATATTCAGAGAACTTTGAATATTATGATTATTACGTTGATGTGTGAGCGTGCTACAGGCGATAAGTGTTCTTGTGTGACAGTATGATATTCATTTAAAAAGAAAGAAACCGAAGGTTTAGATGGGTCTTCTCTTAATGTGAGTAAGAGGCTTTTTAAAAAAATTTTATGCATAAGTTGAAAGGAATTAAGAAATCATCAAATATACATTTGATTGAGTACGATCAAAGTTATTTTGTCCTTATTGAAGAAGTGGAAGTTGCAAAGAAAGTGAGCCAGAGATCAACTCTAAAATAGTGCCACTTAAAACGTTTTGATGTCCTTCGTATTGGAGATGTGAAAAATTTCATTCTTCCGGGTTCGGACAAAACGTTAGACGTAAAATATCTTGTTTTGAACGAATAACTCTTTCACGTAATCCACAGTGCTTGTCGCGAGTACGGTCAGAGAGAAAGAGACAGAATGATAATGCAGCTAGAGAAAAAATACCCAAACGTGACAAGAGAGCATTTATTTGTTATTTAGAATTCTGTGAAGTATGTGAGAAGAAAAAGAAGGACCCGTGGAAAGAATTAACAGTGAAAACCAGTATTTTTTATTGAAGTAAACCTGCGAGGACAAGTCGACCTTATAGATATTCAGTCATTCTACGGTCTCTGAAGTCGACGACAGCAGAAAAAGTGGTGCAATCGCATTATTGAAGAGTTAAAAGTTGTGTAGCAAGAGTTATCAATAGTCCATGGTAAACCAAGACATTCTCAGAGTCAAGGGAGCGTTGAAGGTCTAATCAGGATGTAGAAAATATGTTGTTTGCTTGGATGGAGGACAATAAAACGAAGCGTTGAAGCGAATGTCTTCAACTTTGTTAACTTCAGAAAAAAGCGTATACCACAGCGTTACATAACGTACCACAAAATCAAGTAAGATGTAATTACTTCATGCTCTACCAATGATTTTCGGTTAAATTTTATTCTATTTTTTTAATTATAGGGAGAAAAGCTCGTTTTGGGATAGTCATTGACAGATAGAATTAGACATGTTGTGGCTGTTATTAAAGAACACAACGATATACCCACGTCAAAACAAGAGAAAACTGTCACACTGAAATGCTGGGTAACTTATTTCCTGTTCTTGACGTTGAAATGGAGATATTGCTTTCAGTTGAGATTTTCTGTATGTGCGAGAAAGAAACTTCAGGAGTTCATAAGTGCTTCAGCTGTGGAATGAATGTTCACATAATTTGTGCTTAGACTTCCAGTCATGACGAAGGTTACGGAGCTTCAGTTCTGCGTGCGGTGTTTAACCAAAAATTCAATGTCTACTAAAAAAGAAAAATCCTGAAACGGGCTGGACTCGCAGGCAGAAAAAAAAGAAGCTTCTTTTAAGTAAAAATTTTCCAACGATAGGTGCTGCGACATCAGTTACTGTGCCTATTTCAAGTCTTGAGAGGAGCAAAGATGATGGACGAAACGTAATTGGCGTAGTTTTCAAAGGATCGAATGATGTTTTTTATTCGTTCTGTGGGCAAGGTTAAACGGTCACCTTTATCAACGCCTGCGATTAGGAAACATGAGTGCGCCGGAAAAACTCGGCACGACTGAAGCCATACAGAAGGCGAGAGGCCACTAGACTAGTTGCGCGGAACAACATTAGGAAGCGTCGAAATCCCACTTGAGTGGAAAACGCGAAACCGTCGTCCACGAATCCGGATTATTCGTCCGAGCAACCGCTCTGGAAGAATAGAGGTCCGTTATTTTCACTTGTCTAGGTACGTTATTCCAGGCTCTAGACTATTTTTATACCTTTTTGTTTCTTGGGTACGCTGCTCAGGCTCCGAGCCATTTGATATTATTTTGTTGTTTTCATGGGGACGCTGCGCAGGCTCCGAGTCCTTTGATATTATTTGTTGTTTTCTTGGGTATGCTGCTCAGGATCCGAGACCTTTGTATTTGTTCCTGGGTTCGCTTATAAAGGCTCCGAAACCATTGGAAATTTACTTTGATGTTCGGGTACGCCGCACTGGATCTGGGATCTTTTTCTTACGCATTTAGATAGAATTGTATTTCGATTGCTGTATCAAAAATCGTAAAACTATGTAATTTACTATTGAATTAAGAATAAGAAAGACTATTTGTTTAAATTAAATTAAGTCAACGTCGTTTTAAATAGCATATAAAATAACGGAGTTTCATTAAGATAGATTTAGTGTATTATGTGTAATCGGGGATGAAGCTACGCTCCTTTCAGTCAGGGATTTGAAAAACTGATATTGTAACAATGTGTGTAAATAAACGAGTTTACATTGTTAAATAACTGTTTCTCTCAATTGTCTTTTCCTTTCTGGATCCAACACATATCTATAGAAACTTAGGGCTAGGTAAGATTAAAATATATAAAAAAAGAACTCTTTCAAGGTTTTTTAAAATGTAGTTGTGTGAAAAAGTGTACGTCAAACTTGTGCAAGTGTAAGAAGGCGAAATTGTATTGTAATTCAAAATTTAATAGTTCTACATCTTGCGTTAACGAGAATTAGTATATTATAACTATTTTCATTCGATGCTACTTTTTAAAACATAACGAATATATACGTATATATATGCACATACATACATCTTACTTCGCCTAAACTCAATCCAGGTGAAGTTGCTTTCGACTTTGCCTGACGATCATTTGGTATACCTAGGTTAAGCTGAATTTATGCTAGGCAAAGTACAAAGTACAAATACAATGTACAGATCACAAATACAATTATTAAATTAAATGATTAAATTACTCGACTAGCTTTGGAAGTACTTGGTTCTACTTCGTCTTCAATATCATTTCTTGAGAGCGCATCAATAGTCAAGGTAACGTATGGTATGTGGTTGCTTTTACTAAAATGTATGTCCGGAGTCAAGAGTTAATGGTTATGCTGTACTGTTGGTGCAAACATTGTCTGTGTGGCGCTCCTTCACAGCACTGAGGCCGCAGCCATCCATTTGTGTTTTTTTACTAAGCTGCTAATAACATACATTCCTATTTCTATTATTGGATGAGTGGTCCCATCGATCTCCACCGCCTTGCAGTAAGTTAATATTCAAGAATCTGTGCAATCAACTTCAGCTTTACGGGTTTGCTCGGTTTTAAAATGGGGGAAATATGCCAGAAGTGTATTTCCGAGATCTCTACTGCTTTCGTGTGTGCTTCTTGATCTTTCTAATTTCCTTAAACATGCTGTACTGGTAAACGACGTTCTACCTCGAATTCTGAATTTGTGGTCCCCGCGAAATTTTTACCCGCTACTATTCTGGTTTCTATTTTAGGTCTTACGCCAGAAATAAAACAATAATCTCTTTACCAAATTTCTGCTCAAAGCTTCCCTCTAAATCACCTTCATTATTCATTTTATGTGTCCCATTGATTCAATTTCTTTATTTAACCTTATAACTCAGAAACCAATTTATGTGGTGCATGGCTTGTTTTTAACCGCTTAATGAGTTTTTCGCCTGGCATAAAAGATTTTTCGATCACACATTTTCTAGCTTCATCAATTCATTTAGTACGAATAATTTTTACTAGGTGAGGTTCGACAGCCCTAGGAAGCCTTTATTGTGCTTAATTACATTTTTCTAAAAAGAGCTTTAACGTTAAATCACTTCTATTGAACAGAACATCCATCTCTAGTATCCATCTATAGCACCGCGTAAGGGTATCATTAGATTTTTAGTACCTTTGTGCAGAAAAGTTGCTCGTGTTTTGGCATGGCTCAACGATGATATTAATTGAATTCAGTGGAATAAAAACAACCACTATCATATCTTTCTGTATATTCTATCACAATCTTGGGATCAATAGGTACCTTGAAAGGGTTGGTTGTATTAGTCAAAACTTTGAAAGGGTTAGCATAATTTGTAGTAATTCCAATTTTTCTTTAGATTTTGTTGCAGCGTTGTTTCCTACTACAGCATTTTTTACTGAATTTTCAACGTGTTTTGAGTCATTTAGATTTTACCGTGGAATTTACTGTACTTGTTTTTGTACAATTATTTGTGTCAGAGTAGCGTCTTGATTCCCATTTCTATAAAAACTGATAATAATATTTTTTCAGAATTTGAGAATGTATCAAAGATAGCTACATCGTTGCCGTTTTACTAGGATTCGTTTTCAGGGATTCGGTAGATAACTAATTGAAAATTCAGATTTAAACCTTCAGAAATGTTTTGATTTCTTCGCTATACATTTTTTCCGATAACGTTTGACTTTGAGGTTGAATAGGAAATATGTCCTCCTTTATAGGTTCAAAAATTGAATTTAAAGAACCAGAAATATCAGGAAAAAGATTGGATTTTTGTGAAGAAGGTGGTTGATACTTTCTTGTCACATGATTTGCATTTTATACTAATGACATAATTTGGCTACAATTTCGTTGTTCTGGTGGAATTGCTCCGGATACTATAAATTCTCTTTTTTTTAATTAATTTTATTTTTGAGTTTAATGGGTAAATTACTAATTACTTGGATAAATTCAGGATACGCAAAAAGTCAAGTTTCTAATGCGATGAGGTTGATATGAATTATTTTTCTATGATATTTGAAATATTTTGCGACGATGTTGTGTCCGGTGCAGATTAATGAAAATATTGTTGTTTAGATATGTCTTTCACCGCTTTTATCCTTACCCAACGGCCCGGGATGCTAAAGATAACATTACTCATCTCTAGATGCTTTCTCAGAGCTACCGTCTGCCACGCGACAGGTTTTCAGTTGCATGCTACTCGATGGTCTTGGAAATTTATTAGATGCGACAGGTATTTAATAAAACCATATTCTGAGCTGCTGCAAGAGCCTACTGACTCCTAAATTTTCGATGCGCATGGAATTGACAGGAACTGTTTTGAGTGCACATTGTCTGGAGCCAAGATCACAATAGATTAAATAGGTGTATATTTCACATTCCAGCGATGTCGATGATATACACTTATACGCCCTTTTTCTCATGCACCATCTTGTCGGGTCGATTCGCTAGAATATAATGATCAGTGTGGATAGTCACACCCCAGTATATAACGTTATCTTCGTTTTCTAATACAAGCACTGGAATGTATCTATAGAAAGGCATCAATTCTGAGTCGTACATTTAGGGCAAGTTGTTAATTCCTAATGCACGCCACGTCATCATGTACGTGCGTATATTCTCTCTGAGTCATTACAGGATAAACACTAATAATGTGCTGGATGGATTCGTTGGTATCTCCAAATAATCCGCCTTGGTCAGTCATATCTTGATGTAACACGTGTTTGCGATAATTTTTGGTGCTGATAACTTTGTTCTGAATTACAATGACAAGTCCTTCGGTTTCTGGAAACGGGACACTCGATTTTAGCCAAATATTAAATGGCACACTATGCGTTTCATGTTGATCTATCATTTTGAGCTGCTCGCCGTAGATGGCATTTTGTGTCCATTGCATTTCTAATTTCTCTGGTTACTGACCTAATATTCAAAGCCTCCCTTGCGGACAAATTCAAGGGCTTGTAATCGAGATCCGCTTTATAGGTAGTGTAAAGCGCAACATCTTACTTGCTATTAAAAAGTCTCGAAACTGTACAACTTACGACTTACACAGTTTCGTGATATCTACAACGCACCTGCTCCCTCTATATTGTTGTAGAACTACCTTTTCAATTGCCGAATTACTGTAGTGCATTCGGTACTTCGTCATTTCTACGCGGATGGTTCTGCTCAACTTTTCAAGATCGGTGTTCGACCACTTGCTGAGCTCAAAGGAGTGCGTGAGGACAGGGATGGCATAGGTGTTGATTGTCTTAACCTTGTTTGCTAAATGCAGAGAACTCTTCAGAATCAATTTGAGTCTTGCCCTGGGGGCAGTAGTTAAGCTTTTCTGAACCTTCGTATGCTGAATACCCTTAGATTCAAGAATACCCAGCTGTTTGTATGACTCGTGCTCAGCCATTGTCTCGATGTCATTCTCAAATTCGTTCTCTTGCTCCGCGGTTCCTAATTCTCGTTTGGCTAAATGCACTGTTCTGAATTTTTCTAGTTCGGAATTCATGTGGATATCATTAAAAACAGCTTTGTGACATCGATGACTTGTTGCAGTTTCTGGTTTGAACTAGCGTATAGCTTGAAGTCACCCATATAGATAGAAAAACGTTTATTTTTCGGCCTGCTGGCCTTAAAAAACCGATTTGCTTAGACTTCCGCGTCTTCACAGAATTTTCTTTAAACTCACGTATACCCATACCTTATCTCTAAGACCGTTCGCTCTTATAGCCTTGCCTTCCACGCTTTGCCTTTCCTTGCCTCTCACTCATGTTCCTACTTTCTTGCTTAGCCCCGAATTGCTAAACTCTGTCTCTGTAGCTAGTACTTAATACTTACCTACTGTTTAATGAAAGAGTTCGTCATTTTATGTTTCAATTTCACCTAGCCCTAAGTATCGGTAAAATAATGTTGTACCCAATATTTACATCTCTTAAATTTTTCTCAAAATGCATACCCGTTTATTCTCAGTGACTTTATATAATTATTATAGATCAGTCATTACGATATTTTGGAAAGTGGTCTTATGTCTAATAATACAAAAAATGAGAATATCATTTATCAAACAAATGCAAGTACTCTGGCGGTCGAGATCGCGTACACCGCTTCGTAATACCCAAAAAGTGGCAAATTTTGCAGAGCCTGTTTCAGCATGCCCGAAACTATTAAACAAAGCGGCTAATATGGAGCTCTAGGAGGCGTGCCCAGAAAGGGATATAATATCCTAGTGTCTCGGAGCCCGTTATGCCGCACCCAAAAGAAGTACTGAAAAGAAAATGTCTTGGAGCCTGTTACAACGTACTCAAGAAAACACAATTAAGATCAAATAATGCCTTGAAGTCTGAGGCAGCGTGCCTCGGAAAAATGCCTCGGAGTCTGTAAGAGCCAACCCGAGGAAAGACAGAAATATCTAGAGTCTCAGACAGCGTACCTAGACCAAAAACAACAGACCGTTATCCTTCCAGAGCAGAAGCCTTACGGCTACTCGGGGGGATAAACCGGCTGTGGCTTGCGGTCTCCCGTAGTCCACTCGAGAATGTAGATTCGCATCTCACCCGCCTATTTCACGAAGCAATTCTGGCCACCTCTCACCTTCCGGATGGCTTCACCCGTGTTGGGCGTTTCCAGCGTACTCGGGTTGCCTAACCTTAGGAGTCGATAAAAGCCCCTTAGAATCTCCCTCTATTTATTTATTACTTTATCCTTTGAGCTTTTCTTAAAAGTTTGCCCCCCCCTTCTGTAGAGACCCCTTTTCCTTCCCATCATAAATTAAAGTTCCCTCCTAGTACCGCCATACTTTCCTTCCTTTTACCTAGTAAGCCTTCCACACTTTCCTTAATCCTTTCCGTCCTATCCCTATTGTATACTGTAACAAACTTACATCTCACCCCTCCAGTCTTCAATATCCTCATTTTAACACTCCCCTTTTCCCCCGTCCTGAAATTCTTACTCCAATCTATTCCTAACCATGGTTAGAACTCCGCGGCTAGGCATCACTTTCGTATTTACTCTAAACGCCTACTGGAGCCTCCACATATACCCCCCTGGCAGCCTTGACTCTATTCTGTCCCATACCTTTTTCTCCATCATGTCTCTACCTTCTAGTATTTCAAAAGCAAGTGTTTGTCGTCCAGACTACAGAGCGAGATAAACTATTGGATTCTTATTCTATTTTCCATCATGTGCAGACATGTCTTGTCTTGAGAACTCAGTTTTGATATAATTTACTTTTGCAAGACTTTGATTGTATTAGCGAAAAGAAGACTACTGCTTTATATGCAGTGTGGGGAACATTATCAAGTCCTATCTCAAAGAGTGGACATCTGTTGCACTATCTTAGAATATAATTAGGAACATTTAAGATATTTGAGTTTGAAATTATTCAAAAATAATAACCGGGATATCTATGTTCAATATGATAGATATTAACAGCAAACAGCTCCTTTTTAGATTAATATCTAGGATATTCAAGTTCATTATCTTAGATATTAATAGTTAAGGCCTTCTTTTCAATATCCGCCGATTCTACGTTCGAATATCCAATATAGCTATCCCATAATTCACTGTCAAATATATTCAGCCGCATTATCCATGTAATACCTGCAAATATCTAGTTTTGTCCGCGTGGTAGTCTCGTTCCAGCGTACCATGGATGGAGGACTGAAGATTAATTCAAATCCAGCAGGAAGTCGTCTCCCTAAAGATATAGTATGCCATGTCCGTTAACTGTCCAACTGAGAAAATGAGATTCAAAGTTAACCAACAAGTACTTCATTAAAACATTGCCAAATGAACAAATTTGAATATCATTATGAATGTATTTTAGCTGATGTAGACAATTTGTTTTGGACATGGCGTAATATGAGATTAAAAAAAAATTTAAATAGACTTCTGTGGTACTTTTAAGGTTAAAAATATTCCTGAAAATTATTATTTCGCAAATAGAACTTAGGTTATCCACATAAAGTATGCACTAAAAAGTTGGCATTTATTCACTTATAGCAATGCAAATAAATACATAGCGTGATATAATACTAACTTTTAATCACCGTCACTATTTAAATTAATATTTGTAACAGCTGTGAGATTTAACTTTGGGGAAACATATATTATAGAATAAAGTTTACTGCTTACTGAGACTAAAAATAGGAGTGGTTCAAAATTGTTAAAAAATAGACATGGGGTTTAGTAACCCTAGACCAGTGGTCGGCAGACTTTTTGCTCAATTTTCAAGTAAGAGCAGGGTTGACCTTATAAATTTGTTTTGCCAGCCTCGCTTTGTTCGTCAACGCTACGTTTTTCCTGAGATGGGTTAGCTTTCCTCGGCGGGAGTTCATTGTCAAACGGGATACTAAATGGGAATAGCAAGTAACAAATCAATTTTGTTTAAAATTGTTACATTAGTAATTTATAAGACCGAAGTCTTAATTCTGTGACTTTTTTGCTATTACATATATCGAAAATTGTACTTGGGAAGATAAAAATCAATGTTTCAGAATGTTAATTTTGAAATTTATGAATTTTTTCGTTTGAATTTTAATGCTCGTTACTAAAGCAATTTTTCTATGTACTTCTACCGGGTCTGCGGTGGTGTGGAGTACACCTTAAACTGTAGGTCCCCTCAAAAAAGGCTTGTTACGTACCAAGGTGTAGGCCCCATGTCGAGAGGACTAGTCCTGTTGGTCGAAGTCGATTGTGAGAAGGCTCGAAAATAAGTTAGCGATCTTGTGCTTTAGCACCTACGGGTTCGTAGATGAGCGCGTGTCGAGTTTACGTTGATCAGTGGTCACTGAAGATCAGGGCACTAACCCTGAGCATCCGTGCTTCATGTTCGATACATGATGAGTCGAGAATTACCCTGTCCACTGCTGTCGCGTTGTTATAAAGAAAACGACATTTTAATTGCTTCGTGATAGTGTTACGTTTTTAATAGAAGATTTCTTCAACAGGTGATGGAATTCCAGCAAGGGAAAAGAAGCTCATCACTGATGGTGTGAATGTACATACTTCTCGCGGGATCATTCCCTACAGCGCCCTTAGGTATTTATTATTATTATGTAAAATTATTACAAGACCAATTCATTTTAAATCGGACAGCCTGTACGACGTGCATGCTTATATCACAGTATCTTTTCTCAGCGAAATACATTGTTTTTGAAGGATTATAAATGACACTTATTTACAGATTTGATGGAAATTTTTTGATAAAGTGTCTAGTAGGGTGGATCGAATATTCAAAATGTTTGAAAATGGCTAAAGTTGAAAAGTTGCTAAGCTTATCACAAATGAAAGTTCCTTACGACTTTTTCAAATAAAAAATGGCCCTACGGTGTCGCAATGAGGTCAAAAGTTTTGAATTTCAGAAATTAAAAAAATGTCGATATGTATACAGAAACTATATTAATTATCTTTTTATGTAAATTTTTCGTATCAAATGTAAATAAAAATGAAATAAATATAACTTTTATTTCAGTTCGATTTTTTTAATATTTAGGTAGTTTCTATTCAAACAGAAAATTCTCTTAATATTAAGTGTGGCATGTCTTTATTTTGCACTAAAGAAGCAAGCTATAATTTCCTTAGATCTCAATGCCATTTTCGATTATCTAAAATTTTCAATTGTCGGCCCACTCTTGCCATTATACGTATTTCAATTTTTTTTATTTCATTTTGACAGATCTTTACATTGTGTTTAAAAATCCGCCCTTTTGATATTAAACAAATTAAATATTGACAATAAGATGACATAAGAGTTCCTAATGTTGTAACGCTACGTTTTCAATAAAATCTAAAATTTAGTGGTCTTTCTAAGTAGCGCATTTTTTCTATAATAAGTGTATGTAAATTTACCTTTAGTGTAACGTTCGAGGTGACCACCCCCCCCCCCCCCCCCCCCCCCCCCCCCCCCCGGGGGGGGGGGCGAGGAGCGCGGGCGCGCGAGGGTGAAAACGGCAGGGAGGCCAGCCCGACAGCCTGGGG
>JAAAKG020034632.1:0-19382 GCA_010014905.2 Druon quercuslanigerum
CCCCTCCCTACCGAGTGAGTCACGCCTACCCCGAAAGGGAAACGGCTTAATGGTGTAATAATAATAATAATAATATAGGCTTTCGAAGCTATACCTGAACAAGCGTTGGGGTGGGACCCCCCCCCCTCCTTACTAAGGGAGGGAGGTAATCTTGGTCTATAAATTTGTGAATTAAGTACTATTAGATAGATGAATATACTCCCAGAACTTGAAAATAATAATCAAAGAACACGACTTTTAAAGTTGGGGAGTTGAGAAATAATGCCCAATATACAATATACATCTCCCATAAAATCTTGTGAAACCCTTTTGAATCTTTTAAGATATGCACCAAAACTTTTGAATCCCTCGAAATCCTTTCAGAAAAACTTTAAATTTGTTTCTGAGATTCTTTAAAAATTTCTGAAAACCCCGTAAATCTTTTTACATCCTATACATTTTTCGTATAAAGTTCTCTGAAAATCCTTTTTAATCATTTTGAAATTCCTTAACAATTTTTCAATATCTCTTAAACTTTTTTTAGACCAGTGTGAGGAAAACATTTCCGTGTAATTTTTCGGTTGGATCAAATTTGGTCACCATAATTAAACTTGAAAAATTCAAACTACTGGACAAGTTTTACGTTTAAAGAAATTAAAACTAAACTGAAAATTAAAAAAGTCAAGTTGAACTCTTGGGTTAAAAATGTTATAATTTAAAGCTTTAAAAAAATGTTTAATTCAGGAAATTTTTTTACTCAAATGCTAAATAATTTACACGTATTAAATGGAAGCTAACATTAATTATTAATTGTACCTTTAGAATTAAATGCCGTTGAGTTAAAATTTACAATGTTTCCATTTATTGAATTTTCAACTGATTTCAATGATTTCTTGGTAAAAAATATAAATTCACGCTATAATTTTTCATGCTCTAGAATTAAATTATATTTATTTAAAGTCAACACTTTCTATTTCAAACAATTCAGGATAAAATTGTTGATTTTTTAATACTTGATTCATAGTTGTTTATTTTTAACTTTTTTTATTTTATTTATAAAGGATCAATCAGAGGTTTGCATTTAATTATCTATTATGGCTTTCGAATTAAAATAGTTCAATTTTTAACGTTAAAATTAGTAAATCGTTTAATTTTTAGTACTCGAACTATATTTCCCTTTAAAAATCATAAATCAATTTATTTTTACAGTTAATCAACTCAAACCATTTTACATACAAATTCTTCAATTTAAAACGCTTTTAATTTTGAATTATTGAATCCTCCGAAAACTGCATTTTTAAATTCTTCAAAATGAAAATGTAAGATTAAAATTAAGAGCTAAAATGAACAATTTGTAATGTAAAATATTCTAGGATGTTGCATTGCAACTAAATGATTTCGCAATAAAAAAAGTAATAAAAAAGAAAATTGTGATATTTCAACTGACTGGATAGATTTTTCTCCTAAAAACTTCAAATTTTTAATATCTTCTGAAATTCGTTTAAAATTGTTTAAATCATTGAAATCCTCTGACCTCTAATATAATCAGTAAAATTTCTTAAAAGTTTCTTTTAAATTTCGTTCCATTTCATTTACGACCTAAAAACCTAGAAATTATTTGAAATACCCTTAAATCCTTTGAAGTCTTGAAAATCCTTTTCTAAAGAATAGGTGCAGTGAAAAAGAATGTCACATTTTTGTGCATAATAAAACTGAAAAAAGTATATAAGATTGATTAATAGGAAATTTTAATGTTTAACCAAAGCCCCAGACATATTCAGCAGAATTAAAATTTATATTTGACACAAACAAAAACAACTTTATCAAAAAATATCAACAAAAAGTTACATTTTTTTAACAGATAAAAAATTACCATTTTAAATCATTTCATTGCATTATTTAAATTGAAATAATTATTTTGGAAAACAAAAACTTAACCCTCTAAGGTTAGTTTTACCTTCTTCGTTCCTAAATTGGTTCTCCTTTTTTATTTCTTGATCGTGTGATATGACTTTCACTGTAAAATCGACATTTTAGATGTTTTCCATCTCTTTGGAGGTTAATATCTCGTTAGAGATTGCTCAAATCTCACGGTTTTCAGGTTTGGCATTTGGTTACGACTAAGTTGAAGTTGGTGTTCGTTATTCAAAGGCTCTTAAACTTTGGAAGTACTTTGTTAATTTTCTTTTCTTTACTAAACTTTGATTAATTTCAAACCTACTGGTTGAACTGTTTATTTAATAAGTTCCATAAAGTAAGTTGCGTAACAAAACCTAACATTTGAAAACGCTCGTTAATTTGTACATTTTCGAAGCTTAAAAATGCTGAAAATTTTCAATAATTTATTTGCCATTTATTCAGTAAGTTTAAGGCTAATAACATTTTTTTAGTAAGAAAATGAAATTAATAAAATATTTCAAAATCTAAATCTTGCTGTATCGAGTAATCAAATTTGCAATATCAGGGTAGCAATTGCTGCAAAATCGGAATTTCGAAATTCCCTGACTTTTTCCTGACCGTTGTAAGATTTCTTTGCCGTATAAAACTAATCTTACACCTACGAGATCAATAATATTAATGCAAATAAAATGTTTCTTTCTAAATATATTTTAAACAGTTTTAGCAACAACAGTAATACATAATATTGTATAGCGTCATTCACAATTTACGTAATAAATACGTATAATACAGGAATTTTCAAGCAAATAGTCGATTATTCAACGCAAAAAGATCAATTTCGAACAGAAAAATAAATTTAAAAGAAAATAATCAATAAGAATCAGCAAGTTGATTTTCAGACCAAATATATTTTAATTTTCAATAAAAAACTGTTGAAATAAACCAAAAAGTACCTTCTAGTAAAAATGGAATCCCAGATAGCACAATAATTTGCATAAAACTTGCCTAAAGTTTTCGGTGCAAGGTTCGGAAGCTGACACCGGAAGGTTTAGGCAAGTTTTTCGAAAGTAAAACAGTGTATGCTTTACAGGAAACTTGAGAAAGACATGCATCGTAATCTTGAGGAAAGCTTGAGAGACAAGCTTGCGAGAACCCAGTGGGTAAAAAACTTTGAAAACCCCCAGAAAGTCCTTTAGACGTTCCTATGACGTCCTATGTCAGCCCAATAAACGTCTTTAAAACGTCCAATGTGCTAAAGATGTCCTAAAGACATCTTAAAGACATAGACGTTCTTGGGACATCTTTCGGACTGACATTAGACGTCTTAAGAGCATCCCTAGGATGCCCAAGAGACATCTTATAAAACACGTCTTAGGTATGTCCCAAAGACGTCTCTAGGACATCCTTAATTTTTTTGCCCATTCGGAAATTTGTAAAGCAATATGTAAGTACATTGCGTAAATCTCTTTATCAAACCAGTGTTCCGGACAATTTTTTGGTGAATGATCCTATAGACATCATTATGTCTGCGCGTGTATCCATGCGAGACAAGCATCCTACAGCCATCAATGATGTGCTCGATGTTTTCATTGGGATCTAAATAAAGATGGCATCTGTCATTAACTGCCATCATATTGAGAATTTGTGTTTGGTGATTACTTATCTTGTTCACCCTGTCCTGTATGGCACCACGAAGCATTTATACGTTTGTGATGCCTCGGTGAGTCGAACTAACGGCCGACTCCATCCGAACGCTGCCGAGCCTATCCAAGACTGATTTCTCCTCGAGAGTTTCGATCTCGAGAAGTTTAGGAAATCTTTACAATCTCAGCAATAAGTACCTCCTCGGTCCTCCTCGCCTTAACCAGAGGTGGGAAGCATTACTACCCACGCAAAGAGGATCTAGAGTTTGGGGGTGTTACTTGTGCATCTGTTTACTTCACCACTGAGCAGCTAGCTGTTCAGCGTTGAGATATCCGATGTTCTGCAAATCAACAGCTGCCAGTTTTTAAGGGGGTACACAGGTCAATTCTAAAGATGAGTCGTACAGTGAGATGTTAGTCCTCTTTTGGAAATATTCGCGCAAATGCGTAACCTCAGAGTCACACAATCGACGAACATCCAAGATCCCTCTGCGTCCAAGCTGGCGTGACAGAACTACTACAACTACTTTACACCTGTCCTTTCATGGCGCATTCGGTGCCCAGACATAATTGCGCGGATGATTCTGTTGAGCATCACGTGTTGAGTCATGGACCAGCTGACCAATCTAAAGGTGTATGTTAAGAGAGGAATGATATAGGTGTTAATTGCCTTTGTGACGTCCGTTTTACTGAGGCCAGACAGTAGAATCAGACTAAGGTTACCCGAAAAATCAATTTCAAGTACCCTTAAATTGCAGAGTGGAGCAGACCTTTCACCTGCAATATGCCAAGGTACCAGTACGATTCTTCATCAGTCAGTGCCTCAATTACAGAAGGTAAGAGAATTGAGACTCAGCCTCTCCCACGTCGATTTACAACCCATAGAACGTGTTTTCGAGTATCCCACTTAGTAAGTTCAATGTCAAACAAAACCATAGTGAGCTAAATGAATCACCCTGAAAGATTCCTCGTTTAATGAGCAAGGACCGAGTATCCTTTATTATGCCACGACTAAAATATTTAATCCTTGTGCACCTTGAGTGCATAGTGTGACACAGAAAGTGGATGACACTCGGGCAGATCTTATATGTCTTAAGGACCTTAAGTAAATTTGTCGTGGGGTATTAAGGGAAACGCCTGTTTGTAGTCAATGTAGGCAATGTGCAAATTGAGGTGACAGCAACCTTTTTGAGTTTCGGAGAGGACGGTGTTCTCCTAAAAACATTTATAGACGATTCAGAAATTATGGCCGTGAGACACCTATAGAGGTTCGAGAAGTTGGTTATTGGTCGGTAATAACTATAACTAATAGCACATACCTTTTTGGGTATCATATACGTTACACCCTCCGTCATAAAAGAGGGCAAGTGATCTGGGTTCTCAAAGATGTTTGGTAGAGCCCCAGCAAGAGCGGGGTGCAAAGCATTTAGATGTTTGTACCAGAAGCTGTGAACCCCAACCACACGCAGCGCTCACCAATTCTCACTCCTCTTTAGGATGCGAATTACATCGGAGGCTGAGTAGGATATACTATTCATCGCAGGCAAACGTGCATCCATGTACTTTTCTAGACGGGACCCACGTCGGGTCCATTTGACATGATCTATAAGTACCCCAGATGCTCGACCAATATCTCACCATTTCCTCGTCCCTAGATGGTTGACGATAATGCTGGGTTTTTTTTGCCGTCTGTAAGTCTGCGATAGAAACGTTTTTCGTCTGCCAAAAATGTCACCCTGACAGGACTATGAGCCTCGGCTCAAGAAAGTCAATCACTATATCCAGGTTCATAGATGTTCTTGAACTGATGTTATATGGGTGAAAGATCTCCACGTGGCGAATCATGCTCTGAGACTGATTGCCCTTTCGAAATTGCTACAACCTTCCCAGTTAACCAACAACGATGGATCACTGAGCTAAAGAGTGGAATTTGTGTTCTCCTCTCCCTCTTGTGTTCTCTGCACCCTCATGACCTCAAATTAAAATTTCCATTTAAGTCTTGTGATCCCTCACCCAAAAAGGTGTTTTTATTGCAAGAGATTCCGACATGCAGCAGCCCAATGCAGTTGCTCACGCCGTAATGCGAGTTCTGTTGTCGTTTCCATAGGTCAGACAGCTTCTAGAATATATTGAGACCTCCGTGTGGTTCTAACTACCGAGGGCAGCATTTCTACCATCAGCATTTCTACGACTTTTCTTGTTTTGCCCTACTTGCACCAATCTATTCATTTGAATTCAAGAACATGACGTATCGCTTTTGGAACAGGTGTGGCGACGAAAAAGCAGAGAGAAGTTTGACTGATATGGGCACTTTTCAAGCAAGAAGTTGCAATTCTACTGCCTCCTCTCTGACTATTCTCCACCTCTCCCTGTCACTTCTCCTCTACGTCAGGATATTCAGATACAGATCGGATCCGCAATTTTTACTCTGCCAATCTTAGATCTTTCTCGCCCGAGATCTTGCCATTCTCAAAGTTCATTCAGAGAACTGTTTAATGACTTCTTGGAGAATAGCAGTCAAACTAACGCTCAAAACAGAAGGTAATTGTCGAGACTTCACTGTGAGAGACTCTTAATCCTTATTAGTGGTTCCCTGGAGGAGGCTGATTATGATTCTGATTAATGTCCAGTTTATTATCCGCATAGCCGTGAGCAGATGAAGCAGTTCATCTACTACTAGTTCATCTACTAGTAAGTATACTACGTATACTTACTGTTACGCTTAGGACCGTTTCAGTCTAGTGACCAGCCCTATAGGTGGTGATTGGGTATTCCAGTAGATCATTACCTCTTCAATTGATGCCCGTGCTGCCCACAAAGTATGATGGGAGTTAGCATCGCATCCCATCAGAAGATGAAGACCCCTTACCTTGCACTATTTCACCAGTGTACGTACCTCCACTGATGCACTGGTATCGCTGTCATATGGAAAGTAAGCCGATCCTATGACTAGCCTTTCTATTTCTTTAAGAATCGTGCCTATCACCATAAGGTCTCTCGAAAATAGCTCAAGCAACGGGACGACGTTAACTCCCTTCGCCAATATGCAAGACCTTGGATTGGCCGCCTTGTGGTCCCTGTAACAAAAACCAGCTCCCCCTAAACCCTTAATGGCATCTTAAACTAACCAGGGTTCCCGTATTAGCTAGATACTTGTGTGCCTCGCAGCCATTCCCCTCCGCCAAACTGCAAAGGCGCCTTTGCTATGATGTAAGTTAATTTGGGTAATGGTTAGACCGGGATCAATCATTTAGGTATGTTCCCGATCTTCCTGTACACCAACAGGCTCTTCCTGTCCCTGCTCGACAACCTTAAAGTTAACCTGTCCAAAGTGGTAGAAGGGCCTGTTGTTCTCCTGCTGTCTCCTCCTGCTGGGGTTGAATCCCTCCAACCACCGGATCATCACAGACGAGTCTTCCAGTTTATCCGGGAACCACGCCATAGCCCTTGCTATCATTTGGATCACTTCAATTGCACCGACTTTAAGAGATGTAGGTTCCCAAGGCATGGTCTAGATCACAGCCTTGTGTGCTTGTCTGTCTGCTGCCACAAATACAAACACTCGTCCCCTACAGACGGAGGTCCTGATTCTTGGCTATTACTCTGGGGTAATTATTTCGAGCGCCCTCCAGGTACTCTTGCTGGTTATCGGCGTTGAGATCGCCGATGTTTCAGATAACGCAGCTACTTTACTAGCCTGCTGCGCTTGCCTCTTCAGTCTCCTTTTCAGGGAACCGTTGATGTGTTTCTTCTTTTTGGGGGACTCATTGGCCGCTCCTGTTTACATAGCCTCATTCAGAGGGACCAGAAATCCCTCAGGTCCCGGAAGAATTGGTAGCACAGCCGCCACCTGAGTTTGACTTGCCGTAGAGACAGATTGGGAGGAAAGAGTTATTTTATACCCGTTATTTACTAACCCCTCTCCCCTCTCCGCCAACCCTTTCTCCTTCTTTTTTCAATTTTGATTGTATGTGTTCCATTTTAATTCCCACGGGTAGCTAGAGAAATAAAAGGTCCACCCCTGCAGGGCCCCGCATTCTAGGTTAAGACTAATTACTCGGGGAGGTCGTCCAATGTTCCCGAGAGGCCGTTAGGACACCTTCTTAACCCCAAGATGCCAAAATGCTACGGGGACGATCACTTATTACCCCCATGGCTTTGGGAGGTGGTCACATTGAGCGAGACATTCAATGAATATCCGTTCGCAGGCCACGATGCCAACAGAGGGCTGTTTCTTGGTCGTTGTGCAGGCCGTTGGTCATTCCTGTCCCGATTCCAAAAATCGGAGATCAGTCCAGAAGGGACCTCGACCCAGGGATCCAGAAAACTCGTCTTAGCTATGCACTGACACCCTTCTATCATACTACAATCATGAATACCAGGAGAGCCCGTTTACAGGGATCCTTTTCAAATCACCCAGGACAGCCCGTTTATAATGGTCCTTTTATCCATATTCATACACATGCGGCGCAAGTCCGTTTGACCCCTATGTCCCACACGTTTAAGCCTCCCCACCAAATATAAGGTCCTCGTTATTACTCGTTTATTCTCCTGCTGTATACTTTTTCCAGCATACTCATCATTCTCCCCTTAATCTAAATCTTTCCTAGCTTTTCTATAAATAGGTTCCTATCTGAGGTGTCAAAGTAATTTTTTAAACCAATGAATGCCATGTAAACTTTACCTCCTTCTTTTCTTAATTTTTTATTGATAAATGAATTCAGTACTCACACATGGTCTCGCGTTGCTCTTCTTTCTCTAAAGCCTGCTTGGCAATTTCCTGTATCATTTTTGTCGCTCCTTATGAATCGGATAGATTCAAGCAACCTTCCACCATTTGGTGAGCCTCGCCGCCCTCCACAGACCGTTCAAAGTTTCCCTTATTTCCAAAGCCCATTCCTTAGGCACCCACTTCGTAAATTCTATCCTAACCCCGACCTCCCTTGCAGCTTTCCCTTTTTTCATTCTGTCCACTACCATCGCTATTTCCTTGAAAGAAATTTCCCTGTTCCCATAATTTTACTTTTTTACTACCTTTCTTTCTACTTTTCCTCCGATTCCTGTATGCGCCTGATTCTTCGATATTCCCTTAGTTTGAACCACCTGTTTAACCGAATCTACCAATCATTCCCGCCTTTCGTCCCATTCACTATCCCCTTTCCCCAAATTTTACTTAGTTCCTTTCTGTAATCCTGACTTTTCATTTAATCCAACATTAGCCTACTTTCTATTTCTGAAACCTTTTATAACTCTGCATCCCTCTCCTAGACCCTACCCCTTTGCAGCCCCCTTCCCGCCATCGTGGAGCATACTGGCAAGTGGTCAGATTCGGTTCTAGCTACGACTTCCATATATCTGATATCCGTATTCCCAAATCCCTATGATGTGATTCCATTTTCCCCTCACATATTTCCCCAGCCTTATATTTGGAATCCTCAAGCTTTCTTCGTCGCAGAATTTCAGTAACTTGTACCTTTCCAGGTTTACTGTCTTATCCTTTACCTCCTCTCCTACACTCGCATTCTAGACACCTAGTATCACAATTTTTTCTCCCTTCTTCAGCAGACCCTCGACTAAAGTTGTAATACTATTCACCGTTCTTGCTACTTCTACCTTATATCCTCCTTTTCTTTCTCGAGCTTACAGTACCACTATATCATACGCCTTGAGAAAATCCCATACACCCCTCATCCCCCCTATATTCCATACTACTCCTTTAATTGCGCCCCTGCCTTGCTTATGTTTCCCTTTCTTGCTTACGAGAAAGTTTTTCCTCCACCCTCCTATCCTTCTCGTTCCAGTAATAGTATTCCCTATCGTTGATTCTCCATTTCATGTTGTAGTGCACACTCGTAGTTGCCCCCCTCCTTTTTGCTGCTTGTGAAGTCATCCTCTAATGTGATTCCCGTTCCAGTCAACTTTATGTATTAGACATCAGCCTCTTTTTATTTGCTAGTGAGTCAAGCGTAATTATTGCTCTACCGGCTATGTGCCCAGGTCTTTTATTATCGAACTGACTTCTGTCAGTTCCCAAAGCTTATCACCTATTTTTTTAGCTAGGAACTTTTCTCTGGGTCAAAAACCCCTCACGATGATCACGTTCATTCATGCTCCTCTCTCTCTCTCTCTCTCTCAATTCCCACTTCAATTTGTTTGAGCTAAGTTTAGACATCTGTTCGGTATTTCTTTCCTCGTATTGGCCGACCTCTTGCCCTCGTCCGTAAATAGATCTGCTCTGTTGTCAATTTCTCCTTACGGCCCAATGGCCTTCTTCCCTCCATCAGGTGGTTTAGGGATATCGATAATTTAATTTGGAATTTTATCCTCCCAATAATTTAACTTCCCTTTCAAAACCTCCTCAAATTTCAACTTTTTGATTTCTTCCCTTTTTTGCCCTTCTACAATGAACTCCCTCAACTCCTTCAACTGCCCTTTAAAGGTTCCATCCCTTTCCTCAATTCCACCCTCCACCATTTCTTCTAGGATTCCCCAATTTGGCTAGCCCACTCCGGCAAGTTCTGAAAAGGTACACGTGGTCCATCTCCGATAAGTTCGGACTTTTCTCTCTCTATTGATATTCTCATAAGGGTTTCCCTTTCCCCCTTTCCCTTTTGGCTGAATAGTCTCCCAAAGACAGTTCTGACGTTCCCTCCTTTCTGATCGGCGAGCGCGAGAGCTTCTATGATCTTTCGGACGCTTCTTCATCACAAACGCTCCTCCTACATTCTGCACCAAAAAACTATCTAGATTTTTCGCATTTTTCGCGTTTAATTGAACTTGTGTCTCCACTTTAGAAGATCACCCTGGGCCGCGTTTTTTTGCCTTCTTCTCACCCACTGACAAGCTTTTGATTTGAAATCCCGTACATTCCGCTTTCTGTTATCGAGTCAGGTTCCGCAAATCCCCATGGAGTGTCGCCACTATCCAGTGTACCCTCCGCCAGAAGCGCCTTCTCGGTTAAATTTTCGAAACCCGAATTGGAAGTTTCGTCAGTTTCCTCACCACCCTTCAAAACGCGAATGCTCTCCATCGCTTTGGAATACTATCGTCTTTCTAAGTGACTCTTTCCCACACTGAAAAAAAAACACTTCCACTTGTTCACTAGCAGCCTCCGATTCCGAATCCCATGGACTTACCTCCGTGTGGATGCTTAAGCCACGTAAATTCAGCGTATTTTCCGGAGCTACCCCAACGCGACCTGACCGCCTGACTCTAGATCTTCTTTGTATTACGAAGACCTGGTTGTCTCAGGATCTCAACTTTGCGATCCCGGAGTACTTTACCTATAGATCGGATAGACGAGATGGTGTTCTCATTCTATTTCAGTATGATTTCTCTATTCATAGGAAGGAGGTGGAGGGTCCCAGGTCTGGGGAAATTGGTGTCGTGGGTATCACTTTATACTCCTCCTTATGGAAAATAGCGGTTACGGCTGAAGATGCACCTTCAGAAACTACGGTCTGTTCTGCCGTCTAGCTAAGTT
The DNA here is from genome assembly GCA_010014905.2 of Druon quercuslanigerum. Taxonomy (NCBI): domain Eukaryota; kingdom Metazoa; phylum Arthropoda; class Insecta; order Hymenoptera; family Cynipidae; genus Druon; species Druon quercuslanigerum. The sequence goes on from JAAAKG020034632.1 coordinate 11,005, forward strand.
TGGTTGTAAGGCTCCTATGTAAGGCTCCCCTAAACCCTACTATATGGACAGGCAGATCTGGGTGGCTGTTTTCGACTCTGGATTGGTACCTCTCAATGACTCAAGAGCTTAATTTCTTCTTCTCTTATGGATCCCGATTGCCTCGTGTAGGGTGGAGTATATGGCTCTGATCACGTTCCATTTTTTTTATAGATTTAAAGCGACTCCTCTCTTTGTGAAATCTGCCTCTAATAAATTTTACGTCCAATCTTTGAATTAGTTCCTTTTCAATAGACATATGGCGGATTTCATTCTGGTCTCATCTGAGACCTTGTTGGAAGCCGAGAGTCCATATTTAGTCTACGAACAATTCATCAAAGTGGTTTTAGACGCCTTATAGGCTAATATAGTGTCTTCCGCGCTTCTTCTAAGGGGATCGATAAGAAGAAGATGCTTCTCTGGTGGAACAAGGAGTGCGAGATGGCGCAGAGTAGAAGAAATTCAGCGCAAAAAATATTCTTGGATAACCAGACATGGGAGCTAAAGGCAGGCTACACGATTGTCTATAATGAATTGAAACGTCTTATCCGTGAGGTGAAATGCCTGACATGCAGCTTCTGGCCTAAGCGAAATCTGGCGGATCGTTAAGTCTTTCCACTCGCTCACAGTTTCCCAGCACTCGCGTATTCACAGACCCAGATTTCCCAGTAATCAGGGAGCTACGTGAGAAGCTTGTGCGCTCGGATGTGCCTCCAATTGAGATTGCATTGTTTCGAGAGGTTCATGAATCGAATTGTATGAACAAGGATTTTCTACTAGGAGGTGTTTTCTGCAGCACTTGCGGCGTGTAGGGTGAAGTCGGCCCGGGTCTGGATGGGATAACCTATGAGGTTATTAGAGGGTTTTCTGACAGGGTAGTGCGACTTATGCAGAACCTGCTCAATATCATGTTTAGGGACTCATCATTCTCTGGGGGATGGCGTGACACACAGGTCCACTTTATTCCAAAAGTGGGGCAAAGGTTTCTGCTAGATCTTCTTGATCTCCACCTCCTGTAAAGTGTGTGGAGGATGGTGCAAAAGAGACTGGAGTATCTAGCGGAGCATAATAGCTGGAACTCGGAATTCCAGTATGAATGCAGGAGGGGGAGGTCTTTGATGAATCGTGTGGTGTCTGTGGTGGCAGATATCACGTTGGGCGTTAGATAAGACAAGGGAACTCTCGCTCTGGTACTAGAAATCAAAGGCGAGTTTAGCTTTATTCTGTCTGGTCCTTTCATTGAAGGATCCAGGGAACTTAAGTGTTTCGGACAGGCTCCTTGATATAATTTCCTTTCTGATCATCATAAGAAAGTTGTTCTTTTCGTTGGATGGCCCTGAGCTTCCTTCCTGGTGGGGTTGAAGTGGCTATGTACGCGGATGATGTTCTGCTATCAGTCAGTCTAGTCAGTAACATCAGTCAGTCTACTGTCAAATACTTGAGTATTACTTAATAGGCGCATGACCTGGATTCCCCATATTGGAAACATAGAAGCCAAGGGATTTAGGGAAAATAATATCATGAGGATAGTTGCCAAGGTTATCTGCAAAAAATCGCTCAATAGGCTTTGTCGGGTCTAATATGCAACTTTTCTAGTAGCCGTGGGTTGTATGAGTTGTACGCCCATCTCTGTTCGTGTATCGGAAACGGGAGAGATTCTCCATTATCTAAGAAGATCGCTCCCTACAAACGCATTCATTCGCACAAACTTTTACTGTAATAGCAAGCCCCTAGTCAATAAGCTGACATCGCTGGCAGGACTTGCCAGGTGTAGGATATTTAGGTTTCTTGCGGAAGGGTGTGGTTTAATTGCTGCATTTCATTCAATGGTCGCATTTACTTCTTCAACAGTTACTTCACGGAGGTTCTCTTATTTTTATGAGTGGGGGATTTGTCGGCGGCAATTAAGCCGACAAAATCTCTAGGCTCGGACTTCTTTAAGAGAACTGAGTTTTTCCTGGGACCAGTGTTTTGCAGGTTGTGCGGCTTTTCGATCCCAGTGTCTGGGGTGAGGTTTGATGTTTCACTGAGAGGTTTTGCATCTTCCCCGACGGGATTCTGTTATATTTTCCGATTCCCGATCAGATCTTGTTAATATAAGGGACAACTTTTTTAACCATTCAGGTCACCACCTTGCACGACTTGTAGGGGATCGGAAAGTTCTGGCTGAGTAACAGGTGGTCACTATTAGTTTTTTGTGGGTATCAGCACATGTTGACATACGGGGGAATAAACTAGCGGATGAAATTATTGCATGTTGGTGGCGGCAGTAAGAACGTCTTCGCTGACAGATGGTGAGGGTATTTTACGGAATCTGTGTGGAAGGTTTGAGTGGAATGTGAGTTAAGAGGGAAGAGAGATTTTCAGGAGGATGGAGAGGTTTAATAGTGCCACGGTATAAGAAAGGAGATAGGAATATACAAGAAAATTACAGAGAGGCTACGGATGGACGTCGAGGAGAAAGGAATATTGCCAGAGAAACATCTACATTCTGCAACACGTGGTGAATAGATAATTAGCAAAGAAGTTGTCAAGAGTGTACACGTTTTTTGTGGATCTTAAAGGCGCGTGTCCTATGGTGGATAGGAGGATGCTGTGGGAGGCGATGGAGCAGAGGGGAGTGGAGAGGGGCCTGATTGAGAGGGTAGAGGTATATGAATAGACGAAAGATAGGGTGAGAGGGGAGAAAATTTCGGAGTGTTTCTGGGTTGATAGGGTGTTAAGGGAAGGATGCTCGCTTAGCCTAATGCTTTTTGCTATTTTAATAGCGGATATGGAAAGTAAGCTAGGAGGGGTTAGGCTATGGTCACTCGCGTGTACAGATGACATAGTGCTGCTAGCAAAGAGCGAGAAGACGTTAAAGGAGATGATAAAGAGTTTAAAAGCTAGCTTGATAAGAATAGGTTAGAACTGAATGCGGAAAAGTCAAAGGCCGTGGTGTTCAGCAAAGGAGGTGAGTTGAAGTGGAAGAGAAATACGATGCAGTAGGTTAAAGGCTAGGAGTACCTGGTCTTCCTGTTTCGGAGGTATAGGGGAGTGGATGGTCATATAAAAGAGAGACTGCGGAGGGTAAATGTAGTGATGAGGCAGTTGTGGGACTGAAAAAGAAGTTGCTTTCAGATAATTTTGGAAGGAGAATGAAATTGTTCGTGTCGCTAGTAATGGATGAGAAGGACAAGTTTAGGGAAGTAAGCTTGTTAGGAAGTGCTGGAAAGGGGGTTGGGAAGATGAAGGTTGAAAGGGAAAGGTAGTTTAGAACGAATGGATTGCAGATGGATGAAGTCAAAATGATGCACGAAGCAGGAAGGTATATGAGATGGTTGAGAATAACGGCATGGAGAGAGGCAAGGTTCTGACTTTCTAGAGGGAAGGGGATATGTGAAAACTGCGGGAAGAGGGATGCAAAAGTGGAGCACTTCTTGGAGTAAGATGGAGGAATGGAGTGCGATAAGTATGGAGGTATTGTTGCACGAAAGGGAGAGAGAGAAGGGCGTTAGCATGGGTGAAGGGGTGTTGGGTGAGATGCAGAAGAAGAGAAGGTAAGAGGAAGATTAATGGAGAAAATATTTTTAATAGGAGAGGAAGTAGGTGTAACAGAATTTTAAATATTGTAAATAGTAGATAATAAGAATTAGTCGCGGATCAAAGGTTGGAAATGCGAGAAAAACCGAGTTATGTGTAGCGCTGATGTTAAAAGGTTTGCTCAACTCCTACGTAGATGCACGCGGCTCGCGTCAGGCAGGTCCGCGTTTCACCGGTACATTAATTGGAGATTCCCGAATCTGCTAACAGAGAAAGAATTCAGTATATATTAAATTGTATTTAATCCCACTGCGGAATCTGCTGGCGAGCTGAGGCGCTTTTTTGGAGGGTGTTCTAGCCTTATTATTTGATTTCTGACTTGGTATGAGTGTGGAGGTCCCTCCTTCCTTATCCAGTCCGAATTGAGAGCGGAAGAGGACATCTACCACGGGAAACTTCGGTTGAGTTTCATGGCTTACTAAGGCCAATATATGTTATAATAATTAGCTTATTTTTATATGAACAGTATCAGTCTTAATAAAGTGTGGTTTATAAAGATTGTTGGGGTCCTGAATGCATGGAGCAGTTCTGGATAACTTCCTAAGACTGTGAGAGCTTAAAGAAGCCGTCAGGACTGGACCATTAATAGGGATATATTTTTTGAGATACATGGCTTATTAAATCTAAGAGGCCACAAGCAAAGAAGAAAAAGAAAAAAAATTAGAAGATCAATAATATTAATGTAAATAAAATTTTTGTTTCTAAATATATTTTAAACACTTTTAGTGACAATTCAAATACATCATTTTATAAGGGGTCATTCGCAAATTACGTGAGACATACGTAAAATACAGGAATTTTTAAGAAATAGTCGAGTTTTCAACTCAAAAACACCTAGATTAAAAAAAAAATTTAATGCAAATGAATTTTAAGTATCAGCAAGCTGATTGTTAGACCAAATAAATTTTAATTTTCAATAAAAAACGCTTGATTTAAAAAAATATATACCTTCCAGCAAAAATAGAATTGCTACATATTCAGTCAAAAAGTCAATTTTTAACAACAAAAATTAATATTTTTTCAAGAAAATAGTTATATTTGTGATCAAAGAAATGATTCTTTTAACTTAAATTATGAATCTTCAACAAGGAAATGAATTTTTAAGGAAATCGTTGAATTTTGAACCCAAAAGATGAGTTTTCTACCAAAAGACACGTTTTTAACAAAAAAGATGAATTTTTAGCGCAGTAGATCAATCTTCAATAAAAAAGATTTATTTTCTAGTAAACCAAAGATTAATATTTAACACAATACATTAACTTTTAACTCAAACATTCTTTTTTACCAAAAAAGAGTAATTTTTAACACAATACTTTATTCTTTAAAGAAATTTAAAATTTTTTAATTAATTTACTACCTAATATTAAAATGTTCTATCAAAGAAATGAATTTTCAGACAAAAAGGTGAACTAGCCACCAAGAAGATTAATATTCTACCAGAAAAGACAAACTTTCAACGAAATACATCAATTTTCAACTAAATAGTTGAATTTTCAACTGAGGCAGATAAATATTCAACCGAATATGAAATTGTTAAATTTGCAGTTCGAAAAATGAATATACAAAAAAATCAATGTTATTCTTCAATTAAAAAATAGAGGTTTCAACTAAAATGATCACACGACTAAAAAAATGCATTTTTACAATGTGGATCCTCTTTCAATTAAGTAGTTGAATTTTAAACCAAAACAGGTTTTTCAGTCTTTGTTCACGAATTGTGAAAAACTTTAAAATTTAATCAAATCCTTATACATATTGGGAGATAACACTCAGAAGACATATTTACATGACGACCGGAGCATGAACTGATTTAAATACCCAATAAATTTCAAATATTTCCGTTTTCCTTTCTAAGAGCTATTCATTTTGAACAATAACTATTTTTAATATAATTAGAAAAAAATTAAACTTTGGTGGTAAGTTTTGAAAAATATGGAAAAATGGTTATATTTTATTTATTGTAAAAATGCAATTTTTACTTTTATTTAACAATAAAGTTGTTTGAACTCATGTCAAATATAAATTGAAATACTGTTTCATGCGTCTGTCTTGATTAAATAAAATGTTTCATTATGGATCGTTAAAAATAAAATGTTAATCTACAAATCAAATATTTTATTACATTTGTATGAACAAATATGTCCAGAAAACGTGGTAAATGGAATGTATAGAAAATTTGAGTCAAATTTTTCTTGTTTTTGAAATGCCAAATAATATTATATCTGTTAATGTTAAAGAATTGCAAGTCAATAAAAAAATGGTGCCATTCAGATTGAATTTATTAGAATTTTCTCGCTGCATAAAATACATGTATGTCAATCGTATATAACGTTCTCAAATCATATAAGACTTTCTGTAAAATCTATAACAAAATATTAGAAAATGAACCCGTTTTTTTTTAAGTCAGGGTAATTAGTGCTAACCCCTTGAAATACTTTGCAAAATCCCATAAATAATATTAAAATTTGTAATATCTCCCAAAATGTTGACAAAACTTTTAAATCTTTAAAGTTACGAAAATTGCTGAAATCTTGATTCTCGAGATATTACTATTATTTTTTCAAAATAATAGTAAACTACTTCCATCGTTAAAAAAGTGTTAAAAGCGTCAATAGTGTCGTGTGCCTGTAGCCTGAAATGGTAAATTTTTCATTTATAATTTAAAATGTCTGCATTTCTTGAGGTAATTTATTGGTGTGTCTTCTTCCGGTCTGCACCCCGTGTGGTGGCACTGACGCGACAGCACCACCCTGGTTACGGCTCTGAGAATTTGAAGGATTTTATACGATTTTGAGACATTTCAAAAGAAGTCAAGGGATTTAAAAAGATTCGGTTTAAATGGAATTTCGAAGATTTGAAGGGATTTCAAGAGTTCATGGGATTTCGAAAGATTTGAAATAATTTTAACGCATTACAAAATTTTTATGAAGATGTGGATGATTTCATGGGATTTCAAAGGATTTTAGGAGATTTCAAAAGATTTGAAATTATACACCAAAAAAAGTTGACTGTCTCACATAATTTTTTGTTCGAGTGATGAAACCCGATTTGATGTGTATCTACTGATTTTAGAAGATTTCATAGAATTCCAAAAAAAGCTTCCTAATAGGTTTACTTAAAAAAAGTTTTTTCTAGATTTATTTAATTCCTAAGTAATTCAAGTTCGTTAAAATAATAAAATTAAAGTTTCTAAATAAACGCACAAATTGCTTGTCTTTTGATGGAAGCGTAAAGTCGGCATTTACATACATGGAAAAAGGTACAAATATTAAACAAAACAAATTTTAACCATTTAGAATCTGATATTTATTTGAAAATAGTACAAGTGAGTCTTTGTACATTTACTGACATGTACGCAAAATAAATAAACATTAATGTTTTTCAATATTAAGAAATCACTTCACAAACAGTATTAAATTATAATGGGTACTTATAGGTGGACTATTTTTGGATATAGATTTACTTTAATTATATGATGATATCCCATATTTAAAAAAATACCTCATTTTTAATTAATTAACGAATGCTTGTAGCAAGTAAACTGTAAGTACTAATTGAGAAAACAGCAACATTTGAACGATAATAGTACATAAATAAAGCAAATAACTTAACCCTAAATTTATATGTAAAAACAATGTTAAAAAATCTTGTCAATTATCACCTGCAGATCATCAATCAGTCCCACATTGAATAGTAACTAATGAACTTATTTTGAGGTCACATTCGTTTTAATTTGTGAGCTACGAGTACAAAAACAAAGATCCAATTCGCTATAAATGTACGGAGGAGCAAATCTTAACCTTCATGCGAATTTTCGAGTTTAGACGTACATAATACGTTTTTTCTCTGGCTATCTGGCATTAGATCACTTCTATCCAGCAGTTTTTCAAGTTCTTCTTCAGGAAACACTAGTTGAAAAATTAAGATGTAATTAGTTTATGATTGTCACATAGATAAAGGAAAATTAAATTATAATAGCCGAGTATATTTATATTTGAGACATCTTTAGGTTCGATTTCCAAATTTCACGACTTTTCCAGGTTTACTAAGTCTGCTTTTGAAAAAATTGCAAGTCAGCTTTTTAAAACATCTAGTCATTTCTATTAAATTTGAAGATATTTTACTGGGCGCCAACTAACTAATAATAATTTAATGTATTTTATTAGCTAATGTAAAGCCTGGTGGAAAAATTGTAAGATAAGCTATAACATTCTATGAAAACGATACATACTTCATTACTCAAAGTGTTCTAAAAACAGGGGAAGTTGGGTGATTTTTAACGAAAATAGAAGAAAAAAAGAAATTATTTTTATTGAAATGATAATAACATAACAAAACAAAATGTAATGATATAACAAAATAGTTGAATTTTCAACCAAAAGAGATGAATGTTTTACCCAAAGGCGAATTTTTAAAAAATTGTGTTTTCAAGTAAAAAAGTAATTTTAAACGAAGAAAAATGAATTTCCAAAAACAAAAATTAACTTGTAATCAAGCAGTTTTCATTTTCAACCAAACAATTGAACTTTTAAACAAAATCAAAGAATTTTTAACAGAAAAGTTGCTATTTTAACTAAAAGAGATGCATTTTTGAAACAAAAAAGATTAATTTGCAACTAAAAAAGAGTTTTTATCAAAAAAAAAAAAAACGTCAACCAAATTGCAGAATTTTTTAGCCAAAAAGGTCAATTTCCTATTCTTAAAGGATCATACGTATCGAATATCGAAATATCTCGCACCAACTCGAAAAATGTAATGCAGAAATGCGTGGACCCGAT
>JAAAKG020034643.1:0-19379 GCA_010014905.2 Druon quercuslanigerum
GATTGATCAGCAACCTGGGTCGGAGCAGTGTTGCGGAGTGAACGTGTTATTTATATAAATAACACGAGAATTCCAGATCAATCTAAAAATTTTATAACCCCTTCCTCACACTACTGCCCTCCCCACCGAGTGAGTTACGCCTACCCCGAAAGGGAAACGGCTTAATGGTGTAATAATAATAATAATAACTTTGTACTCAACATGTCTGTATCAAGACGTCTTATACTAATTGCCATCCATTAGGGCTGACTTAAAATGGTTTGTTTCGGTTGACACAATTAGATGTGGCAGAAAGTGACTAATACTACTCGAAACTTATTTTTTGTAATTGATTGTGATTTATACTACTTGAAACGAATTGTGTCTAACTCGAAGAAACTTATACTACTTTGAAACCATGAAGGCTGACTTCGAATTGTTTCAAGTACTGAAAATTTAGTATTTTGCTTGAATTTAATTATTCTACTTAGAAACGATATTCTCGCTAATTTTTAAAAGTAATATTGGCGCATTCATTGCATTCAGACAAACTAAAAAAAAACATATGTATAATTTACCGCGGTTCTTTTGGGAGCTAGCGTTACTCTCAAAGATGACACTTGCTCCTAGAGGAACCTTGCAGTGGTTGTTTAACCTGTTTTTAAAAATTATATACGTTATTGGGCAAAGAAACTCTTATGTATTGTGTTTACTTAATGTTTGGATTGATTTACAATCAAACTGGAAAAATCATCCCTTGGAGAAAAAGGGATCTAAATATTTGTTCTGCTAAACTGCCTTTTCCACGATGCATATTCTTTATCCCTTTTCCGTAAATAAAGCAAAATTTCATAGTATACATTACTCAGTAATTTAGTTCTGTCTCCGTTTTAGTAAGGTTTATTGAAATTTTCTTTTTTGTTTTTATGGACCATAGATCCGTTTTTGACAATGAGATACTGGTTACGACTTTAATCATTTTGGTATATATTTGTTACATTTTGTGCGAAAAAAATTGATTTTTAATAATTAGCTAAGGGAACAGATCAAATCATATTCTAATAGTCTGGAATAGTTCTACATTTGTTATTAGCATTTTCTGATTTTTTTTTGGTCATAACAAAAAAAATGCTATTATTCTTGAAAACAGGCCACGAAAAAAATGGTAACATATAAAAATAAAGCTCTTGTTTTTACAGCGTATTTTAAAAGTTTGATCCCTTTAAAATATAAAATTGTTACCAATATAATATTGTTACCAATTGATATGAAGCAGCATGAAGTTGTCCTATTCAAAAACAGGATACGAGAAAAATGATTGCGTGGAAAAAAGAGATCTGCAATTTTTACAGAGAAAAATGAAAAAGGAAGCAGAAGATCTTACAACAAAACTCTATGATGAGACATTTCCGCAAATGAAAAAATGGTCATTCAAATGAACACAGAAATTGATTAAAATTGAAATAAAAGTTTGCCAAGTAATTCTACAACATATCGAAATTTTAAAACTTGTTAAACTGTAAATATTACAAAAATTCTAAAAATCTATTAATAGGATACAAAGTTTGAAACTTGGGGTTCTCGTTAAATTTTAGGCTTCTTCATTGTTAATAAACTGTCAAAGTTTCTGTAATTTTTATAATAAAAAAACTGAAAAACTAGAATAACTTGTAGAATTACATGGCGAACTTTAATTTCAATTATTCTAATCCTAAACAATTTCTATGTCGATTCGACTGATAGGTTTTTACTGGACAAATTTCTTTTGCATCGCAGATGTTTTTGGTGACATTATACGACTTAAAAATCATGATGTCAGTCTTCTGGTACTTTATGCTACTTTAAACCCATCATGGGTCACTTAAACTGATTTATACTACTCGTAACTCATTATTTCTGATTTTAAGTAATTTATACTACTTGAAACCAATTATGTCTGGACTTAAAAAACTTATACTACTTAGCAAATATCCTATCTGACTTTGAGTCGTTGACACTACTTCAACTACATTATAGATACCTTAAGATGGTTTATACTATTCAAAACTAAATGAATTCAATTTGACGTTACTTATTTATATAACTCAAAAACTAGTGTTTCTGACTTAAAATAAATTATAACACTTTAAATTATTTTGACTTTGAAAAGGAAATCAAGTTTTATATTTTTAATTTATACTACTTGAAACCAATTTCATCTAGACTTAAAAAACTTAATCTACTTGAAAATCACTAAGGCCGATTAAAAATTACTTATACTACTAAATATAGTCTCTTTTCTTTTGACTATTGTGGCTGACATAAATTTGTTTATACTACTCAACGGAATTATATAATACGAAAAGTGATGAATACTGCTTGAAACTCACTATTCCTCCTTCAATCTGATTTATACTATTTAAAAAACATTTCTTCTGCCCAAAACATATTATGCCAGAATTGAATTACACTATTTTTAGCTTGTCTGGCTGGCTTAAAATATCTTATACTACTTGAAAACAATAATTATCTGACATGAAGTAGCTAATATTTAAAATGAAAGAAAGATTTTTATTTGTAACAAGTTGTTCCCCAAAACTGTATTAACGTGTATTATGATGTATTCGTAGTATAATAAATTTATTTATAGTTAAGTTTTTGAAACCTAAGTACCGCTATATGATGCAACTGATAATAACTACCGTAAACTTTAGTGAAAGCTTCTAAAATTTATACACCTGAAATATTCACGGAGAAGCATCTCACGCGCCAGCATTTACCGTGCTTAAATAATAACTTTAGCCGTCGTCCTGGAGCGCAAGTCGATACTGATGTAAATATAAAAGCAGCATCCGGCAGAATGAGCGTGACGCTTCAGCCGTTCGATCCCCTGAATCTTTTAACACCTACTATTTCCGAACGTGAGCGTTTGCCCTCATATAACCCTGTCTCACTAAATCGAATCAGAGGATTACTTTGAACCAATGCGTCGAATTCGAACCGTCTAGTTCATTTATCTTCACAGTTTCTACTTCGCTTCGTTACGCTCCTATGATAATCATTTCTCACTATTGAATAGTTACGATAGTAAGAAATTTAGTAGCTTCTGTAATATATTTCTTGCATGTTCTTTAAGATTACCGTCAACTCAAAAAAATCGTAAATAAGTTTTTAATATCAATGAAATCGTAAAAAAAAATATATCTAATCAATTAAACCAGTTTTTGGAAATTTGAATTTTGTTAACGAATTCGTTGTCCAGATTTTTCTTATAAATCAAAATTTGCAGGTATCCTAACTTAAATGTGAAACAATAAGCACTTTTAGCTCTATTTACAAGAATATAACACTAGCAGCGATTTTCTTACTTAAAAATGGTCATCCCGAACTGACTATTTTTCTCTGAGATATAGCACATTCACCATTGCAGTTTCTCACTGAAAAATCTTAAAATATAAGTCAAACAGTTAAGTCTGAACCAACAAAAATTTAACTTCTTCCAAGAAATGAATTTAAAAAAAATAAATTATGAACCAAAATAGATGACTCCCAAAGAAAAAATATGATAGTTGATATTTTGAGCCAAAATATTTTTATTTAAAATCAAAAACAGTTCAATATAAGCAAAAAAGACTCATTTTTAAACAACCAGTTAATTTATAATTAGCAAGATGAGTAATCCACGAACATTATAATAGTTGATATTTCAATAAAAAAAATTAATTTTGAAAAAAAGGAGTTAAGATCAATCAAAAACGACGAATTTTCAAAACAAAAGTCGACTTTTAACTAAGAAAGATAAGTTATTAAACTAAAAGTTGAACTTTCAAGCTAAGCAGACACATTATTCAGAAGCGAGCGATATTTTTCACAAAAATTTTTATTATCATTAAAGAAAAATGAATGTCAATACAAAGAAAAAAATATTCTATGCAAAAAGAAGACTTCGTAACCATATTATTGAGTTTTCAAGGACATCATTTAATATTTTTTATAAACCTAGAAAATCATTAATCAGATTTAAATATTGATATGGATTAATTTTTTTCTGAATAAAAATGTCATGGTCATAATTCCAGGATTTAAAAAAATGTATAATAATATTAGTGAGAAATATTGAGGATTTATTAATTATACAAAAGCGCTTAACATTCCCTGATTGAAATAAATTCTATTTACTTGTACGAAAACTTTTACGAGTTATGATGAAATTTTCTTAGAAATTTTACGAAAAAATCTATATTTTTGCGGAAAATTTTACGAATGTGACTTTTAAAAATTTGCCAATTTTTCATATTATAAGCAGAAATTTGTAATTTTTTACAAAAAGCTATTAAAATTGATCAAAAGCAAAATAGCAATTTAAAATTCGTAAATTCATCTATTAATATACAGTAATATAATGTAAATATAAGAAACTATAAATTGGTTTTTTGCAGGAATTTGTTATTTTTGAAAAACAAAATATAAAGAGTTCGAAGTAGAATGATGAGTAGACAAAATTCATATTATGGATATTTTGAATCATTGAAAAATTTTGTTTTTTTATCAGATAATAATAATATTATACATATTTTTTTAGTTCATAAAATGAAAGTTTGTGTACTTCGAATTATGCAAACAATAAACTCTTTTGTGACGTACAATTTAATTCGAAATAGCAAAAAATTTGAATTATCGAAGTATACAAATTCTAATTATCAAAATTTTCAACATTGAAAGAATAGGAATTTCAGCAAGGGCCAAAACTAGAGTTATTTTTACTAAAGTTGCCAGGAAAGTTTAAGAATCTTTTTACAGGCATACAAAGATGCACAGAAAACTTATTTTCTCACCTCCTATTCCGTAACATTTTCTTTGATTTAAAGATGAATATGCAAGTTCGAGGTTTATTATAATGGTAAAAGAGGCAAGCAAGTTCCCAAACATGATAATAAATTGTTTGTTCTTACCATAAGGATGCATTGATAGATATCATTATATCGAAAGTAGAAACTTACCTGAAACAAATAAAAGATTAATTTTAATTTCTTAAAAACAAATCTTATTATTATTATTATAAAATTAGGCTACATTTCTTTCGGAGTAAATCCATTTTATTCAGTTCTGGCTTTGTTGCACTAAAAATAATTACTATGAATGAAATATAACAAAAAAATAGATATTGAGTATCTCAATTGACCCACTTACTACAAAAACTTCCTCAGTCCTGGCTGGTAAAATGATTATGTGGACCAGATTGGTTAAAAAGTGTTTAAAAATAAAAATGTTGTCATTTATTTAACGGTAACAAATTGATACAAATGTGGCCGATGTAAATGACAGAGTCATTATTTTATAATTTTGATTAACTCCGGGCGAGTGAAATTTTTCAGTGGCCTCGACCGGTTACGATTTAAGTGAACATATTAATTATGTGAATTATTTTTGGGCTGCTAATTGATAGATCTATAGTTAAGCACAATTCACAAATATTTTATTTTTATGCTTTTGTTTGTTTGTTTTAGTCAGAAAGTTTTTAGGGTATAACATAAATCACATCTAAACATATTTTGTAATGGTTCTTGGTATACCTTTTTTTGTATTTGGTGGCGATTGAGGAAGAGGAAATGATGTTAGACGCTTCACTAATTTCAGTGTAAATTTAGCAGACAAAAATTTTACTTTAGAGAATGAAGTACGAAAATATCGTCCACCTCTATTATTTTAGTTGGAAAAGTCAAACTTGAAAATCTAACGATTATCCCCAAGAAGATTAAAACTTTTGTCTTGCTAAACTCAGCGTCAACGACCATCCTTTTTCTTCAGGCATGAGATAAAGGTGAAGTTTTAGCTTGTTAAAACTATTGCACAAACACTTTGAAACAATGCAGTGGGCACTAAGAATGTCTATGATGAACATCGCGAAAGGATAGGAACGGTTATTCTAAAAGTCTGAGACCCTTTTTTAATAATTCTAAGATTTTCAGACTTTCAAAAGTTTTTATTATCATCAATGCCATTGAATTCCTTTATGGGATTATTTGAGAAGCTTTAATAATGAAATTTTTACTTAATTAAAAAATAATAATTTTGAATCAGTTTATATTTCAATCATTAAAATTATAATAAACACGATACGATAATTGAGATTCTAGAAGATGAAATCCTATCCGCGAGGGGAATAAAAAAAAATCTGAATAAATATCCAGTGAAACCTTACATACTACGTAACTTGTAAAGTAGAATGCGGAAAACTCTCTTCACTGGGTTTATTTCCTGCACTGAAAAATGTACATATTCCTTACTATAGTCGTTAAGGTGAAGATGTTCACGAAAATTTTCAAGTAAATTCCTAAGGGAAGCATAACAGCGCTTGAGGTATATTTCGCTGAAATAAAAGTCTCCAGAGAAATAATTAAAAGTTTCAATCTACGGTGCAAAACTTTCTCGTTGTAAAAAGAAGAAATATCAATAGTTTCGCATTTAATAAAAAAGGAAGCACTGTTTTAATTCTTATTAATTACATTATTTATAACTAATATTTAAACACAGTAAATACTAAGGTTTGAAAAGTGTTGAAGTCTAATACAATCTTTTATTTAATATCAAAATAATCCAATTTCCAGACTCAAAAAATTTGCGAAAATATTTTATAAAAGGTTTAACAAAGGTGGCCGCCAAATATCATGTTCAAGATTGAGTGAATTTCCTCTGAATAATTTTTCATTTTATGTGACCATTATTATTATTTATAGACAAAACTTCTATTCTTGAAAAATTATTATTATTTATCATTTCCTATGCATGGATTAAAACTTTAAATTAAAAATTTAAATATTTAATTAATTGTTCTCAGATCTGCTAGAGCGTAATTTAGTTTGGATCACAGCCAAAATTGGCTACTTTTAAACTCAAAAAGTGCCTAAACGTAAATAGCGTGCATCAAGAATAGCAATAATTTAAAAGAATTTAAAAATAATGTGGCTAACTTAAAGGGTTTTTAACGAATTTAGGATAAATTCATAAGAATTCACAGAAATTTAATGAAAATTCAAAGAATTTGAAAACATGGAAAAACTTCCATTAATTTCAGTCAAATTAAATTGAATTTAGACGAATTTAAAGAAAATAAGAATAATTTGATGAAATCACAAAAATTGAAGCTAAGTTAAAAAAACTCAAAGATAATTAGAAAAAATTCAAAAACCAGATTCAAATCAAGATTCAAATCCAGATTCATTGAATTTAGTAAAATTGAGTGAATTCAGAATCTATAATTTCTTGCAATCGTTGAAATCCTGGGAAATCTTTTAAAATTTCTTTTAGTTATTTAAATCCATTTAAAATTCCTGTTAATATTTAAAAATTCCTTCAAATATATGAAATTCTTTAAAATTACATAAAATTACCGAAATTGCTTAAAAATTGCTACAAATATTTTTGAATATCCTAATATATGCTAAAATCTTAAAAATATTTTTTAATTCCATGAAATGTATTAAAGCTCTTGACAATTCTTTGAAATTTCTAGAAATACCCTAAAATATTTTAAATCTATCTAAGTCCCTAAAAACTTGGAAAAGCCTTTGAAAATTCCTTAGAATTTTAAAGAATATTACTGGATTTTTGAATTTCTTTGGAATTACTTCAAATTTTTGGAATCTTTTAATAATACCCTAAGATAGCTTAAATCCTTTAGAATCTTTTAAAATCCTTTCAAATTTTTAAGAGCCTTTGAAAATTCCTTTAAATTATTGACAATGCCCTAAAATAATAAAAGTTATTAAAAATCTCTTTCAATTATTGAACTTATTTGGAAAATACCTTTAAATCTGTTAAAATCTCATATGATGTTTAAAACTCTTTAGCTATAAAATTTCGTCAAATTCGATGAAATAACCTGAAATTATGAAAAATGTGTTAAAATTCCTTCAGCCCCTTTAACATCCCTAAAATTTCTTTAAACTTTTCAAAGATATTGCAAGCTTTTGCAATATTTTGAAATACTTTGAACATTTTTTAAACTCTTTAAATACCTCAACATTTTTGAACAAATCGTTAAAATTACAAAATTCTTCAAATTCACTGAAAATCATGGCAATCTTTTAAAAATTATTTGGAATATGTTAAAATACCCTAAAATATTTTGAATCCTTTTAAAACTCTTGAAATCCCTTGAATCTTTTTTTAAAGATCATGAGTATCGTTGGTTGCTTTTAAAATTACTGTTAAATCATTTAAATCTTTTAGAATCAATGAAAATTGTGGGAATCTTTTGAAAATTCTTTTGAAATATTTTTGAAATATCCTTAAATATTAAAAATCCTTTTGAACCACTAGAAATTTTGGGAACTTATTAAATATTTTCTTGAAATTCTTAAAAATACCCTAAAATATTTATAATTCTTTCAAATCTCTGAAAATCATTCGCAACTTTTTTAATTGAAAATGCCTTGAAATTTAAACAAATACCTACCCTTATATCTTTAAACTCCATCGAAACCTTTTCAAATTATTTTAACCTATTGAAAATTTTTTAGAATCGTTTAAAATACCCTAAAATATTGCAGAACAATTTAAGAAAATTCAGGAATAGATATCGACTAAATTTAATAGTGGTTAAAGAAACATGAGTATAATGATCCCATAATTTTCTGTGGCATCATTAGTTTTAATTGTCAGATTCAGAGAATGGTTAATTGATACTCAACAATTATTAATAGACTCGATAATAGAGTTTTGAAATTTATTTGCACACTTCAGAGCAGAACAATCATAACTGGAATGGTTTTGGCGGTTTAAATCGTGTGGTTGAAGTACCGCGAAACATTACATATGCATAAGCCACTCTTGTACATTCCTGTGCACGTAACTGACTAAACGAGGTGATACTGGGGAGGGCCGTGGGTGCTTGTTGGTTGCGTTGTGAAGCAATAACGGGTTTCGTTCCTCAACCCACGGCTGAGATAATAAAGTTTGATATTAGGATTATTAAGACCTTCATGAGTACGTGTTGTACAGATAGCCCGTATTCCATTTAAGTTTAGCCTTACAGTCGGTTTTAAGCGAAAAGATTATTTGTCTATTTTTGATTACAGAAATACCTCATTTGCCATATTTTCAAAATTTGGCATTTATTATTATAGAAGATTCCGTAAAGCTAACCGGTCAAGTGTAACATTGGGACTAGTGTTGTGGAATTTTCCTTAACGCTAGCCTTGAACCAGCTGAAAAAGGGATCAGTGAAAGCAGAGCGTTCGTTCAAGTTTGATCGTTTTAATGTTTTTGAAAGGCGGAAAAATTTAATAAACATTTTTTCATCTTAGCTATTTCACTTTGTTTTACCATCACTATTACTATTTATTAATAAATAGAATTAAATTTTTAAGATTGATATTTTTAAAGTATATGCTCGACAGGTTCATCGATAAGTTAAGTATGATAACGGGGTTAGTGCGATAAAGCTAAAGTGTGTCATAAAAAATTAATTAATTACTAGCGTTGTTTGTTACAACATAAAAAGATTATATATTGCATTATGCGTACAATAAAAATGGCCCAGGAGTCGTTACCCTTGGAGAGATGAGAGACTTTTCTGTCTGAAAAACGAAAATCCACATTTATGGACAAAATCACACATAAAAGAATACAAAGGAATATATTTTTTTCAGTAACGATTTTCAACAACTTTTGCATCAAGCTTTTTCCTTTGTAGTCGGTATTTTCAAAATAACTGTACAATCCGTTTTTTCTAGCTAATGTTATTATTCTTTTACCATCACGTTTTCAAAACCGTGAATATAGGACCGCTTTGGTTTTCTTTCATAGTTTTTTTTCGTATCTCATATCGTTTTTGTAAGAGAAACGAATTTTCGATTTCCAGACAACAAAAATTTTCTCTTCTCTCCAAGGTACGAGCACTGGGCAGGCTATTATGGAATATACTCTTTATCTTAGAATAAATCTAGGTAAATAACCGAAAAAAATTATGTGTTTTTTATTTGAATTAAATTTGAATTTTTTCAGAAATACTGCCATTATTTTGTTAATCTTTTTTTTTTTTTTTAAATTTTTTCAACGATATAATAAATAAAATATTGCCTATCTACTAGGGGGTAATGAAAAAATGTTCTCTTTCATATGTCCACATTGTAAATATAGTTTAAGATGATAAAATGGAAAATCATAAAATCGCACTCTTTTCTTTAAGATTAAACATTGATTTTATGAGATATAAGTAACCAGAAAAACCAGAGCATAAAAAATGATTTTTTTTTCATTTGAATTGGAAAAAAATTTAAATATCATTAAAATTTATCTCACAATACTAATACATTTTTTAAAACAATTTTTAATTTTTGAAGGCTGCTGAGTCGAAATAAGAAACTTATTACGGATTCTTTACTATGCAAGTACAAACTTGTTTTAGACGTAGAAAAGTAATTTTGTTGTCAAATAAAAAGCAATATATCACTTTTAGATATTTCATTGTGAGGGGAGATCCACAAGTTAAATTGATATGGTAACGTTACAGTTTTAGCAAATTAATCCTCTAAGAAATCCATCTATCAAAAATTGTAATATAACATTAAATTTTAGTAATTACACTAAAAGATTGTAATAACGTTATAAATACTACATACTGTCATAATTAAATTATCATTTCTATTCAATTTTTTATTATACTGTCGAAAATTTCCATTAAAATAAATATTTTCTAAAATATTTTTTTAATTCAATAATTGCAAAAAATTATTCAACACTTTTTTTATATTTACGGGCGCTTATTATTCCCGTAATCGTTTTTAAATGTTAAGATTATTGTAGTTCACGTTTAATTTATAATAAATCTAGACAAATGAAAACTGCAGAAATGTAAAATTTTTAACTATTTGGAAAAACATGCTAGTAATTATTTTTAACTTTTAAGTAATTATGTTTTCTATAAATATATTCATCTGCCTAGTTTTTGCGTTGCCTGTTCCAGATTGTTTAAATTCTTTTTCTGTTCATTTGAATAACTTCTAATAATAGGGGGAAAACCTATATTTTCAAAAATTTTTTAATAGAGTGGCTCAAAAATGCCTTTTTTAGAGGGCGACAATCCCCTTATTTAATTCCAAATCCGAAAAAAAATAATCTAATTTTATTTTATTTTAACATTTAGCCAGTTTTGACTTGAAGTTTTCCATGAAAAATGCATGGGAAAATCACTTTTTTGAGTTTTTGGAATAATTTTTGAGGGTTTGAATAAATGTGACTGAAAAGTATAGGGACTTATAGAGAATTATCCAATGAAGAATTTCATGTATCATACATATGGGTTTGACACATCTAACACACCCCCACGAGTACCTAAAAAATACCTGTAAGACCAAAAATATCAATTCTTCATGAAATCGACCTTTTTACTTAAAATTATTATTATTGATCTAGTGGAATACTAATTATCATCGGATAATTAATTTTTAATTATTTACACCAATGAAATTTGTTTGACTAATTTTTTTCGAAAACTTTTGTTTTTTTTTCCTTAAAGATATTACGGTTAGTTTCGTGAAATATTTAATAACATAGTTTTATTAGTTTTTTATTCTTTGAACAAATAAAATTAGTCTTAAATAATTTCTGGTTATAAAAATTATTAATATTTCTTTACTAGAATATTTATCAACATTGTCTGATTTATTTTATTTTCTTGATTTTTTTAAAAGAAAAATTATTACTATGAGTCTAGCGTTACATTCAACAACATTAGTTAATTAATTTTGAATTATTTAAAAATATCCCATTTGTGTAAAAATTTTTTTTTAAATATTCGTTCAACTAGCAGTTTATTTTCATTAAGTGACATAAATTTATTTTCAAATATTTTTCAATGGTTGTAACAATGAATTACTGTTTATTTAAAATAAATAGTAAATAAATTATTTGTTAATATAAGTAAAAATTAATGAACCAATATTAATTAATATTACACTAGACCCACAGTAATAATTTTTATTTGAAAAAATTCGAATTTCGTTTCAAATTTTTTTTTCAAACAAATTTCATTTGTTTATATATTAAAAAACAATTAAACGATGATGATTGACATTCCACTAGACCAATATTAATAATTTTAATCAATAAAAAGACAAGAATACAGTGTTTAAACCCATATGTCTAATACATGAAATTCTACGTTGGATAATTCTCTATAGACCCCCATAATTCCCCGTCACACTTTTTCAAACCCTAAAAAATTATTCTAAACACTCAAAAAAGTGATTTTCCCGTGCATTTTACATGGGAAACTTCAAGTCAAAACCGGCAGTTGGTAAAAGAAAAGAAAATTAGGGAATTTCTTTTTTCATTTTTTGCATTTTTGGACCAGCCTATTGTTCAAGGAGTTCATACGATTGGCTAGTACTTTTTATAATAACTCAAATATTACAAAAAACTGGCTGGTGTTCCAATAAGAAGAGGTATGTTCATTTTCACAAATTTTGGCTCTAAAAGGTAAAAAGTTGCTAAAAAGTTAAAATCAGGAGTAATTACTTCTATTTATGAGCATAGATGTCTAATTTTATGGTTCAACTAATTAACATAATTATGGTATGAAATCATTTTCTACATTTTCAGAATTTGCTGCACCTGAGCCGAATTAAAATTAGCAATTACTGAATGAAGCTTATGTGTTAGCCTGTTACCCACTTCTAAAGTAAGTTCCATTGAAAGCAGTAATTATACAAAACTTAGTCTTAAGACGATTGTAGAAATGTCATCTTTGAAGAAATTCAGATGCACTATACTTCCGAATCGAAGATGGAAGGAAGAAGACAAGGTCGCCGCGTAAATTGGCTTTCTCGAATCCGTTTCCGGCAGCTCGATAATTGGCTTAGCTAGCAGGAGCTGCAACCAGACAATAGAGAGATTCTCAGCCGCGGAATCCTACGTCCTTGCGCAACCTCATTCGCATTCATTGGTTTCCAATTAATTTCTACAAAGCGGAGAAGTTATTAAGCTGCTAATTGCAAAGCTAGCAGAAGTATGGAACGTCGCCCAGTAGTTGAAAAAGAGAGATATAGAAATAATGTCACTAGAAAGCAGATCGACCCAGTTTGATTTTTTAGTTAAATGAAAATTAGACTTTGCACAGTAAAAACTAGGCATTCATTTTTATTCTGGATCCTTTTTTGGGTGATCTACTATGATCTCACAAATAGTCTATTTTAGTACCAGATTCTGTCTTGTTTAGTTTGCTAACTTCATATTGATAAATGATCCGAGATACTGAATTAAATTGATTGAGAGGGTACATGGTTTCAATTGTTCCAAAATTCAATCTTACAAAAAAAAAATAGATCAAAAGACTAGAGATCAGAACTTTTAGGTTGGACAGAAAATTTTAGCATTGAGTGAATTTGAAAGTCCGAAAGATCTAACAGTTTAAGCACGCACGACGTTGACATACTATGAATGTCATTTCGGGGTTACGTTGGTTTCTGAACATGACAGTTCAGAATGTGTTTTGTCAGATTTGCTTGTTGACAGATGATTCTCATTTCAAGCCTATTTTAATCCACAAATCGACCTTATTTTATTAAATTGGTGGATCAAACTGAAGTAGGATTGTTTTGTTTGCGTGAACTGTTTTAATACCGAATTAAGTCCTAAATCGAATCCTAGTTTTTACACTGTGTTTGATAACAGAAGTGTCATCTTCTTGCCTGTTTTGTTCCTAGAACATTAAATGTAAGAAAAATGTTACTTCATTGTTAAGTGTAACAGTATTATTTGCAATTCACCTAATAATATTAGTATTACCTAGTTATATTAGTAACAATATTTAATTAAATCATTATAAATTCATGAAATAGTAACAAATTAATCAAGCCATTAGGCCTTATCAGCAAATTATTTAAGGGTGTCTTTCTTAAACTTTTTAACTCTCACGTAACATAACGTGAGATTTTCTCCCATCTCCCCCATAATAATTTGAGAAGCCTTATTGAAATTGGTTTTTGAAAATAAAATGCATTAATCACAACTGATATTTAGTTTTACAAACATTGATTAGTGTCGCACAAGTTGGGACACTCTTTAGGACGGACCAGAGTGTTTCCACTATTTTTTTGTACTTGTGTGACCTGTCACTACTGTGACAAGAAGTAAAGAAATTATGTTTTTGATTTTATTCAACCTCCATTCACTGAATATTGTTCATCGAAAGCACAAAATGAATGAGTTCAATATGTTATAAATTAACAGTTCAAATATTTCGTTAAATGTATAGAATAGGACATGTGTACCGCATACGTTAGGACATGTCTTTTGAGACCTATCTGCAATTTTAGCCAATAAAAATTTCCTTGGAGTAACTTTTGAGTGCTAGTAATCAAAACAATCGCACTGACGATTTGTAATTGATCGATATTATCTAAAATCCCAAATGAACAAATAAATATTTATTAAAAGGTTCACTGTGGTATTTCAAAATTATTCTTTACACTCATCTTTTATGTTTTAAAGTGTTTCCCAACCTACACTATAATACATTTTTTGATATATTGGAAGAGATTCAGAAAATCGACTGTAACCTTTTTTTCGACCTCAATTATATATATATATATATATATATATATATTTATTTATTTATTGTAAATGTAACAGTGTTTTCACATGAATTAATTTTAATTTTCGTGGCTTTTTTAAAAACCGATAATTTCTTTATTTTGGTAGAGTCTATTTATTTCCAGAATCCATAATTGAACAAAAAATCTTTTGGTGGAGTGGTTCAACTAATGTAATGATGTTTTACATAAATACGAGAAGTTAAAAAATGGGAAAGTTTATTTTTTCAAAATGTCAACGGAACTCTCTTCGAAATTTATTTAATTTTAAGTTAAAGTAATAAAGTTCATTTTCCACACTGAAATTTCCCCTTGGTCTAATTTAAAAAACCGCTCCCTTAAGCGAAAACAAAACATTTTCTGAATCCACCAGAATTCTCCTGGGTATTATAAAGCTGCTCCGGTAATATAGGATGCTATAGGACCAAATTACTTTTTTGTGATAGAGGGAAAGTAGGACGAGAGCTTTCTATATTTTCCTGCGGTGAAGGCTTTAGGAAATAAGTGGATATAATTTTGAGGCTCCTGTTTGTATCGGAACTTGACACAAAGTATCATGTCACTCGAAAATGGAAGGAGAACCCTTGTATAACATAAATTCCTTTAGGGATAGCATAGCTTTTGGAATGTATGAAATATCTAGAGCTTTTATGAACACTTTCTCAAATAAAGACGAACAAAAAAGTCAAACTTCGAACGTAAAAGGTGAAAGCATATTTTCAATTTAAAAAATATTTTTTCTGTAAGAAGCACTTCGTCAGAGAATGTAAAAAATCTTCTCGTTTTTTTATCATATCAAAGTGATTGCAAATACATTTTTAAGATCAGGGCTTTAAATTTAAATTTGAAATAATATCGTAATTATTAATATTATTACTTGAATCATATATTTAATGATCGAATATACAAATTAATATACTCGCATTTATGAGGTACACGTGACAAACGTATATGATTTTGAGATTCATATGTATGGATAAGTAATATTAAATTTTAGTTCTAATATTAAATATTCGTTTTACATCATTTCGAATCCAATAAACACAAAATTTATTTTTTTCTTATTTTTCTATAATGCTTGTTTTATTTAAATGTATTCCATATCATATATTGTGCACTTCCTAAAAGATTTTACTTCCAATCGATTAATTGCAAAGAAGAATCTAGTTTCTTCGAAATGTGTTGTTAATTTAATAGATAGGGTAATACATTTTTTAATGATAACTAATAAATAAAAGATTTGTCATTAATAATATTAAAAAAGGTCACTTATAACGCAGCCACCTTTGAATCCATTCGCTCTTGAAATATTTGTCATATAATGATATTTGAGAGAAAACGTTTGAAGGTGAGAAAAGACGAATTCATGTCCGACACGATCGTGACAAACCTTTAAAATTAGTTCGATGAGTTTCGCAGAAATTTCTTAGGAAACTTCAAAATGGTCGACGTGACGTCGGCATTACTGCAGCTTGCATCCTCGATTCCTCGGCACGTGCTCCGCATTAAGAAGTGTCCGCAGAGACTTTCCGAAATGAGATTTCTGTTTAGGATGCCTTTTTTATTACAGGCTTTTTGCATTTCAAGTACCTTTCTGAAATAATGCAGCTAACCAAACTTCTGAACTGACAGTCCATGACTATTAAAATCAGAAGCTTTAACCAGCTTTTGACAGAATCTCATAACAGCTGCCATGTTTCAAATGAGGTTAAAGAATAGCGCTATTTCCTCTATTCACATGAGGATAATTTCTTCCTGAAATTTATTTTCATCTTCATCAAATCCACTTTCGATTGCAGAGTTTGCAGAGAACATTTTTTTTAATAGAAATAAATCATTTTTGACTAATTGTCTTTTATATATTTGCTACGTTAGAACTCATCAGACAATCTTGAAGAAAAAATATCGGGGCATTCTTGGATTATTGTGTTGCAAAAATCTTTGCATACATACATACAATTTTATTTAAAAAAATGTAATAACTCTTTAACAGTCCTTTACATGCAAATTAAAAGATAATTAGGACCACTAACTTTCTTTGTAAAGACTTATCAAATTTGAATTTCTATCCTCGTAAGCTGGAAAGCTTAACTGTGTAAGCTCCGTTCATTTTCCACTGCTTGAATTAAAATCTTTTTTGGTTCAAAATAAGTTATGTACATATTACAATTTTTCTTGAAAACTCTTTTTGTCTGGTTGAAAATTTAACTATTTGAATGAAAATTAACTCTTTTGTGAAAATAAACATACACGCATACAATTTTATTTAAAAAGTGTAACACGTCCTTTAGAGTCGTATACATGCAGATTAAAAGAAAATTAAGACCGATAACTTTCTTTATAAAAACTTATAAAATTTTAATTTCTATCCTCGCATGAACGCATCAATCGTGTTTTGGAATTCTAGATTGCGAAGAAGGTCATACAAATTGTTGAGACTTTAAATTTATTTCTAATTTTTTATATTACTATATGATTACCTGCTCACTTTATTATGATGAAAACTCCTTTAAAAAACAAAAATTAACCAACAAATTTTGTATTTCAAATTTTGTCGTTGGATTCTTATTTTTTTTAGAAGAGTTTTCAACAATTTGATGATTGGACGTTAAATAGAATTTTTAATTTGGATTTTAATTCTTAAATTTTAAATTATTATTTTATATTGTCGCAACAATTGTTACCTTATAATTATTGTTAAATTTCTCTTGTCGAATATGTCAAATGATTTTTAATATTTTCTAAAATCGCAGTTTCTATTTGCTGAAATATTTATTGGTACATTAAATAAATCTTGTTTAACACGATTATGATTGCCTGATTACAATTTAAATTCAAGCTGTACTTTCCTTCTTTTAGAATATGCTGAAGAAATTCGTTTAAAATGTAACTATACATTCACAGTAACGGTTATACGGTTTTGATCTTTCAATAAATAAAAAATACAAAGGCATAAAAATAGAATTTTACGTCTGAACTATATGAAATGTGATTCTGCCTTCGAGCTTTTATCCTGCTCGTTCTTATAGTTCTAAATTGTAGTGAAACTATTTCTCTTTAAATATACACATTAGGATTTAGAGTGTGTATGCTATAATTGTATGTTTAAGTTTAAAGTGCATAATTAATTAGTTTTTAATTTATATTAAAGTTAAACAAACAATTCAAACATGATACATTTTCAATCAATGAAATTAAATTTTTATCAGTTAAATTAATTTTTACCAAAAGGAGAACATTCTAACAAAATACATCAATTTTCACCTGAATAGTTCACTGTAAAACAAAAACTATCAATTTTCAACAAAAAATGGAGAAACTGAATTTTAAGTTAAAAAAAAACTAAATTTGTAACAAAGTTAAATCACTAAAAAATAAAATAAATACTTTATAATGTTATTAAACTTTCAACCAAGTAGTAGATTTTTCAACTAAGAAAGAAAATTTTTAATCGAAAAACTAATTGTTGAATTTTTAACTAAAACTATCATTTTTTATCTCAAACTGGAATAGTTAATACTTTATTAAAGAAAATTATTTTTTTAAAAAAAGCAAACTAAAAAAAATAGTGAACCAAATAGTAGAATCTTTAATTTAAAGAGATGGATTCTAAAGCAAAATATGATACTAGACTTTTCAGTTAAAAAGAATTAACTTTCAGTAAACAATACTTCGATTTCTTTATTGTGTTTTTTAAAATTAAGTTCGCATTTAAGCGAGAAAAAA
Source organism: Druon quercuslanigerum (assembly GCA_010014905.2). Lineage (NCBI taxonomy): Eukaryota > Metazoa > Arthropoda > Insecta > Hymenoptera > Cynipidae > Druon > Druon quercuslanigerum. The sequence continues at coordinate 18,282 of JAAAKG020034643.1, forward strand.
GAAACCGAAAATTTGTTTGAAAAGAGGGCGAGAAAGAGGAATTCTTCAAAAAATGGAAAAAAGAAAAATAGTAAAAAAGTATTTTTTCAGATTCTTCATTTGTAGAATAAATTGACTAACATTAATTTTGTCAAGTATTTAAAACAATTTTCATTCACATTTATGTTCTCCATATGTGATGTTATATTCTGTGTTTGTTATAATTATTTCCGCTAGGGAAGAAATTGATATAAATTTGAATTAGGAAATCCTCATTGAGTTTTTTTAGTGCAATATTAAATTTTGAAAATATTAAAAATAAACAGTTATAAATATAACTCATGTTTTACAAGCTATAATAACTGTCGTTAAAATAAGTCGTCAATTTACACCTGCTGTGAATGAAAAAAAGAGAAGTATGTATTTACGATATAGTGGTGGTGAGGTGATCAAGTTACATCATAAACCCCAGGTTGGATTAAAGTTTAAAAAAGACGTGAAATAATAATCAAAATATGTATTGCCCGTGGTGGTACACAATTAAAAAGAGGGTGCCGTAAAAAACTCTGGAGTGCAATTACGCCTGGTGCCAGAGTACAAAGTTTGTGGAAATTCCGAGAGTAGCTATAGGGTTTTTCGTATAGACGCACCTGTAAACTGCGTGTGTTGGTTGCATGCAATAATAAGCTTACCGTAACCCATAGGCCCATCTCGATACGCAAAAGCACGGTAAACGAACCAGCTCCCAATTTTGCGGCTTTATCACTGGCGGACATGCAAGTTCTCCTCGAATTGCGATTCACCGCAAATAGACACAAACTGAGAGTTCGAGTGATTCACGGATAACGAAAATTTATTGTTAAAACTGCGGTCTGGGTGGTAAAAAGTAATTATCCTACAAGGGAATTGAAATAGAATTCCCTTTCATTTTCCTACTGGAAGAAAGTATTGATTTCTTTGATTAAAGAAATAAGCATTTCTTTATATTTTGAGATTGGAAAATCATCAAATTTTCAAGAATAATTTTATACCTAAAAATACAAAAAAAATTCTATCATTAAAAAATCAGATTTCCAAAATATCCCACTTTTCGGCTCATTAGAGACATAAGTATCAATT
>JAAAKG020034654.1:0-19378 GCA_010014905.2 Druon quercuslanigerum
TTTGAAACAACTTAATTAGTTTCAATTCTCCTGACCCTAAAGCCAACAACTTACATTAACAATTTCTACAAAATTTTATTATCGAGGGTCAATATGATTCCCCCAGCGATAATAATTATTGGGAAAACCTGAAAATCAGGGGAACGTCAGGGCTTTCGATAAAAAAATTTCAAAAGCCTAGGATAAACTAGGATGACTTTCGAATTCGAGTCTATACCTATTCTTGAATTTTTTTGAATTCTTTTGAAATCCTTCAGGGTATTTTAAAAGACTCTAATTTTTTTTATGTATTTGAAAGGATTTAAAAGGATATTCAAATTTGAAGGGTATTTTAAAAAATATATAAGAAATATTTAATACATTTGAATCATGTGAATGGATTCCAAAGGATTTTGAAAGAAATTAGGGTATTTTTTTAATTCCGAGGTATTTTCAAGAGCTATCCCAATTTTTAAGTATTTAAATCGTCTCAAGGGATTAAAACAATTTTTATGTGATTTTAAAACATTTTTAGTATTTCAGAAATAGAAGGATTTTCGATATCAAATATTTGATTAGATTTGAAAGAATTCATTGACAAAAAATTATTGATTTCAAAAGATTTGAAAGAATATGAAACATTTTATGATATTTTAAATGGCTTTAGTAAATTTTCAACTGATTTCTATAATTTGAAGTGATCTATCGAAAAGGAATTAAAAATTTGAGAGTTTTGAAAATTTTAAAGAATTTTAGATTAATTTCAATAATTTGAAGGAACTTCAAAAAATTTGAAATATTTAAGGGTATTTTAAGATATTTCGTGGCATTTTTAAAAAATTAAAAATTTCAAGGGATATTTAAGGATTATAATAATTGTATAGGTTTTTAAAAGCTCTCAATGTATTTTAATTAATTTTCGAGAATTTCATGAATGTCTTTAAATTTGATAGAATCTTAAGGAATTTTATAATTTTTTAATGGATTTCAAAGAATTCATTCACATAACTTAACGGTTTTATTAAAATTTGAATTATTTTGAAATATGTAGTTATTAACAAATTTTTAGAAGAATTTTAAAGATTTTAGGATGTTTTAAGAGATTTCATGGAATTTACAATTGAATCCCATATTTTGAAGTGGTTCTAAAGGATTTAAAAGATTTTAGGGTATTTTTTTAAATTCCAAGGTGTTTTTGATTGATTACAATATTTTAAAGAGGTTTCAAAGGATTTTAAAATTTTGTCAGTATTTAAAAAGATTTCAAGAAAAAATAATCAGGGCATATTTAACCAGAATTCTGGTTAATTTAATCAAAATTTTGTTTATTATTATTTTGAAGGGACACGGACCTACTTTTGAATTTTGCCATAGAAAAATCAAGGAAAAGTGTGGGAATTTCGAAAATAAAAATTTGTAATCTGTGAGAATTTAAATTGATAAATTTTGCATTGTTGCAGCGAAATTTTAGCTTTAATATTCAATAGGAATATCGAGAATTCAAATCTTGTTTAACTTTTTACAAATAAATTTTTGCGATCAAAAGCCATCTATGGCGTCAAATTTCTAAATTTGAATTAGTAAAAATTCAATTAAATAAATAAATACTAATTATTTCGACTGAAAATTCATTTTTTTTTTAGTTTCCTTGATTAAAATAGCATAGAGATAAATTTTTAAAAAAATAGAGGAATATGATAAGTTCAAAAAAATTAATTTTTAACAAAATATCAACACAAAGAGAGCTAATTTCAACCAAATAGTTGGACTTTTAAAGAAAAACATGATTTTTAAAACAAAAATATAATAATTAAATTTTCAGTTGCAAAGATTAATTTCTATAAAAAGAAATAATTTTTAACAAAACAGATTAATTTTTAAACAAAGGCATGAATTCTTAAATAACGTGATGCATTTTTAACAACAAAAATGTATTTGTAAGCAACATTTTTATTAATTTAAAAAAGAAGGTGAATTTTAGATCCGTCGCGAAAATATTAATTTTCAACAACAAAAAATTACTTTTTAAAAAAATTTGTTAAATTTTTATTCCAAAAAATGAATTTCTTCAGAATAAATTAATTTTTAACTGAAAATTATCAATGTTCAATCGAAAATGAAATAGTTAAATATAGGGAGGGTAAAAAATATTTTAAGCAAATTATTGCTATACAGGTATGAATGGGCTTTCTTTGAAATATTTTTATTGATAATTTAAATCTCAAAAGTAAATTTGTTACTTTTCAAATTTAAAGAAGTTCTTTGTTTTTTGAGATTTTTTGCTATATGAACGACGTGGAGACAGAAGGAATTTTTTAAATAAAATTTCAGGAAAGTATTTTTTACTCCCAAAATAAAGTTTTAATTGCTATTAGAACTTCGCGCTACAAATTTTTTTCAAGCGAAATTTTGTCTCGTCTATTTGTTAAATAATAATTTTTCCCCTCAAAGAATGGAAAAACTGAAATTTCATGTATAACAATTTTTTACGTTTTAATAACTGATCAGAAAACTTTATATTGACTTAAATGAATCTTTAGGCACTGATAGAATATAAATAATTTGTTGATTATTCCATTAATTTCTTATAAATAAATTTTATAAACAAATTGACAAAATAGTCTTATTATCAGTAAAAAAATTTCTTTTTGCTAAAAGTGCTTCATATTAATGTAGGGGTGAAATTTAATTACAAAACTATATAAAATTTTATAATATCCATAGTTATAAACAATTTTATTGGCGAAATATTAAAATTTGAGATTTTTTCAAATTATAATGTCCTTCAATAGCCAAAAAGATTTCAGGTAATCCTTAAAATGATAAATATTTATAAATTTTTTGATAAAATATAGCAATTTAAATATTTATAAACAAATTATAGGAATAAATAAAAAAGTGTTGCCTTTTCGCAGAGAAAAGTTTTTTTTAACTGGAAATATCGTTGGGGCCTGCTCAGAAGTTCGAGCTAGAACCTGGCTAAAACAGCGTTACAGAACTGGTCAGGCCCTCTCCATTTCCCGACCAGCGCCTGATTAGAAATAGGGAAATCTATCTAGGGCCCTACCTAACCCCTATCGGAATTTTGCCATGGGTGCTTATAGTTTGAAAAGCAGTAATTTACGTCCGGAACGCCTAGAACTTATCGGTAGGTTCTCAATCGATTTTATTTTCGAGAATTTACGAGAATTAAGGTATTTCGTCGAAATAAATGTAAATTTTTGAGCAACAATGGTTTTTAACGCACCTTTGTTGAGTTTTAATAACATAGGGAATATTTTTAAAAAACAAGTCACATTATAAAATTTGTGTGAAAAAGTGATTGGATTTGCATAAGCTTATTATAACATATAATTATGTGTAACCAGGTGTGAACAGGCGTTTAAAAATAATTAGTTGGAAATTTGATATTTTTCAATTATGATACCATTCACTTTACAATGCGTAATTTGTAAATCTTTTAATTAAAAAATTTTCCATTTTAGATTTTTATTTTTGGGCTTATATTTTTACTTTAAAGGAAATTTATTATTTAACATAAATGTTTTTGTGAAGTAATAATGAAAAATAATTATAAATAATTAAGTTCTGAAAAAATTTAAAAAATAATTTTAAATTTGAAAACATTTAAAATAACTTCTACATTTCTGAAGATCTGAAAATAAAATTTTAAAGCTTTTAATGATGTTTCAACTATTTGAAATGAAAATAATTTAACTTCTAATTTATATGTTCAGTAAAAAAATTAACTTTTGAATTTTCAATGTTTCCAGCTCAAAATTGCTTAAAGTAATAAAATGTTTTGGAATTGAATCTGCATCTTTGAACTATTTCATTTATAAAAGTAAAAAATTTTTTATTTTGCATATTTCATGTTACATTTTTTATAAGTGAAAATTATTAAGCATTCGAATACAATTTTTTTAAATTAAGAAACTTTAAAATTCAATTTAAACTTTACTAATTTTTACTTTGAGTGCCTTAAGTTGCAATTTATTTTTTATTACTTTATATTACATTTTTTTGGCTTCAGTGTTTTAATTTTTTAATTTTATTGACCGTGAAAAATGTTTGCGAACCGAGGAAAAACTGGGCATTTTTTCCTTTAACTGAAATGGCCACTCTGATATATGTATACGCTCATACTTAAAAATCAGTACTTTTATAAAGTTTGATTTTCGAGCAAGAAAATGTTCACGTTCATAATGACATTATAAAACCAACAAGACAAATATACAAACAAACAATATTTTTTTTATATGAAAGTGCAGCAGAAATGTTTATACGGCCCTGATTTTTTATGGTTTAGAGTCCCGAGATAATACAAAGGCTATTGCGGGTACACCTGTGCCACTATAGCGGTATTGCAGTACTTTTGTTTATTCGAAAAATTCTGGTTTTTAACCCTTAGAAGGCACACTGGTGCGAATTCGCACTAAACAAAATTTCAATGTTGGAGAATTTAAAGGGAAATTAATTCAAGGTCTTTCAGCATTACGTCAAATATATCTGACATCTACTGCTTCGAAAGGCTAAGAACCGACGGCCAGTTGTGTTTTTTCTTCCAAGAATATCACGTACAAAGTTCGGGTTGGTGCGATTTCGCACTTGTGTGCCTATAACGTGCGGTAATTTCGCGCCTGGAAAATATTTGATAAAAGTGGTTTTTTGAGTAAAAGGAGTTCCCTTTTGTGTATACGTAAGCGTAAATAAAATAAATAAATGCTTCTAAGTTTACCTTTTTGTCGAGGAATGTTGTTTTAATAAAATTATAGAATAATGGAAAGTAGAAAAGGATAAATTATACGATAATACAAATAAACCATAGAAACAAGTATTTTTTTACAGAAGATCTGAGCGATATCCGATAATTTATACCTTTCGCGTTAAAAATTTATAAAAAATCTAGTAATGTCTCTTGTGGAGCCTCATTGCTAGCGTCGCTTGAAGCAGCAAACTATGCGCAAGACAATTAAAAAATAATTACAAAATTGTTAAACATCGACGAACATATGTGATGACCACAGGTAAGGACTGTGTGCAGAGTGCGCAGATGTCGGACAATAGACTGCCTCAAATTTTATTAGATATAATTAGACTGCAAAATATGTTTTTCATATACCTTTTTTGAAATTATCTATCATTTTGAAGAAGATAACGAGCTTCGAAAACCGAAAATCCCGATTCGCACCAGTGTGCGAATTTACTTGAAACATGTATAATATGTTTGCTGTATACAAATCTACAAAATAATTTTAATTTCTACTGTTTATTACTATTTAGGTTTAAGTACGCTAAATATAAACGTCATTTAACAACAGCAGAAATAAATAACTGTAAAAAAATGAATATTCTCGTTATTTCTCGTTAAATTCTCTGTAACTTACTCTGTTACCTTCTCCAAATTTAAGTTAACGAGAATTTACTGACTCTAGCCATGCTTTCCCAGCTATGGCCTTTTAAAGAGAATATAACATAAATTATTAGAGACAACTAGTAGATGAAAAACAACACAATAATTATGAGAGAAAACGAGGAGTAAATGATTCGTAATTCCTAATCGGAGAGGAAAATGTATTTCTCTATGAGCGAGTGCACCGGCGTTCAAGGATCCTCAGCAATTATAAAATTCCGCGAATTTCAAAGATCCTGAACAAGTCCGTAATTACGCGGATACGATTAGCTCTGTCCCTCGCGGACGCGTAGTGTTGCTTTTGCGCGACGTAATCATAGAACAGGAGAAACGAAATGCGAAAGGTATCGTGATTTCCGACTATCGTACCGTGACTCTGCGCTCCGATAAGCCTGTCATTTCGCTTCAAGGGGGCTTTGCACGCTTCGACGATTTGGCCGAGTTATCTGATCGGTATCGGAGAGGAAGTGGCATTAGGTTTCTAAAAAAAAGTTCGGCCTCAGCTCTATCGACATCTTAGATTGTGCGGATTGAACTTTCTCAAAGTTGAGCCACTTTTAATAATTGCTCACCTAAATTGATCAATTGTTATACTTTGAAATTGGTTATATTGGAGTCGGACAAATCGACGGTAAAGCTGAGGTTTAAAGCGTACCCACTGTGAAATGAGCAGTTTTCACAGTATTGAATGCAGCGTGAACCAGTAATCTGAAAGTATTACTACTATCGGCGAGAAAATGATAGGCATCTATTTTTGAAGCTTAATAACTCAGCCAAAAAAAATGCTAGCGCAATGAACAAATAGTCATATAAAAGCTAAAAGTGTTCTACGTAAATGAGCTTAAGGACGTTTATATAAAAAAAATTTTGTGCTTTGCAGATTGAAAAGTATAAAAAAAAAGTAAGGATTTTCGGGTACATTAAGGAACAGTCAAGTTTAGATCATTATTTCTTATACAAGGGGCAATGGGAAAATTTGAAAAAATTCGTGAGGATGAGGAAAACTGTTGTGAACAAATTGTAGTAGAGAAATTGGAGAAATTATAAAAAATTTTGCTTAAAAGTAGAAAAATTTACAACTATCTCATCTTCAGTTTTAATAAAGATATTAAAGCGATTCAAACTGCAAACTGTAACGGATAGGCTTAGTAAAGTTAATGTTGTAAAAAACAAAATAAATCTCGCTCAGCGAATGAGATTGTTTGAAAGTGGATATCTGTAATTATTTTCAATAACTCGGAAGGATGTGATAGTCTTATTTTTGGTAAAAATACCGCTATTTTTTGACTTTTCGTTTTTGTTGCAAAACAAGTGCCAGAGAGCAGCCCGAACCTTTTTTTTACTGGCAACCGCTCGCACCTTTCTTTGACCCTTGGTTTTGAAGGGTTCGGGCTGCTTTCTGGCACTTGTTTTTCAATAACAACACAAAGTCTAAAAATAGCGGTATTTTTACCAAAAATAAGACTATCACATCCTTCCGAGTTATTGAAAATAATTACAGATATCCACTTTCAAACAATCTCATTCGCTGAGCGAGATTTATTTTGTTTTTTACAACATTAACTTTATTTTTATAATTACAACTAAAAGATGTATTTAGATTTCAGGTATAAAATCTAAATCAGATTAATACTCCCAAAATAATATTAATTTAAATAACTCAATAATATTATATAATTCTAAAATGAATATTTGCAATCTCATTAAATTCGAATTAGTTTTAAAAAACTGATTGAAAGGCAAATTAGTCAGTCACTATCACTAACTATAGTTAACAGTAAGTGAATATTAGACAAACTTCAGTTCAATTTCCGTTTTAGTTTGTGTCGTTAAACTGAAAATAAAATATGTACAATATTTTGTTTAATTTTTTGTCTAATTCTAATTGATTTTTTTTTAAATCAAAAATATTTTAGAAAAAATAAGAAGCGGAAATAAATTTTTATAAATTTATTTTTAAGAAATAAAAAAAGAAGTAAGTTTACAGAGCAAAATTTTGGTGGATTTCTATCACTTATATACGACAATATTTTCGAACGAAAAAAAATATTCTTTGAATCTCATTTTTAAATATTTTATTTTTTAACACATATAGCTAATAAAAAATAAGAAATTTTTAAACTTTGAAATAACTTATAAAACTTATCGAAAGTCGATCATTTCTTAATAAACTTTTTTGGGATTTAACTGTCAATTACAATTTCAAAAAGTTTAAAATAAAAATTTTGTTGTTGTATTTTTATAAATTTTAGAAAAATTGAAAATTAAAGAATATTATGAATGGAGAAAAATGGATAATTTTTGGAATGAAACATTTAAAGTAAAACCACAAACATTGTACAGTCTCATCTTAAAGCAATATTACTAAAGTTGTATTTAATAAGAGCAAAGTTACGCCCTGGTCAAATTATAATGCCATTCAAAGTTTTGAATTAATTTATATTTATTTTTAAGGATAATCCAAACTTTTTTTTCTTCTAGTAATAATTTAAATACACTAAGAAAAAAAATTCTTTAATTCAAAAAAACTTTATTTCAATTAAAGAATAAAAAATAAATAAAAATTAAAATAAAATAAAAAATAAATGTAATTTTTTTTGTAACTAACAAAATGGATTTTTTGGGCTCTAATTTAAGAAAATAAATAATAATTTATTAATAATTTATATACACTAAGAGGAAAGATTCTTTGATTTAAAAAAACTTTCTTTCAATTAAAGAATACAAAATAAATAAAATAAAAATAAAATAAAAAATAAATGTAATATCTTCTTTTGTAAGCAACAAAATGGATTTTTTGGACTCCAATTTAAGGAAATAAATAATAATTTATTAATAATTTAAATACACTAAGAAAAAAGATTCTTTGATTCAAAATAACTGTCTTTCAATTAAAAAATAAAAAATAAATAAAATAAAAAGAAAATGTAATATCTTCTTTTGTAAGTAACAAAATAGATTTTTTGTGTTCCAATTTAAGGAAAAAGACGAATTTTCAAGAAAAAAAATTGATTTTCAACAAAATTGTTAAATTTTGAAGCCAATAAGATTAATCATCTACATAACAGTTAAATTTGTAACCCAAATATATGATTTTTCAACAAAACAGTTAATTTTTAATCAAAAATATGAATTTTGTACAAAAATGTGGAATTTTCAATTCAAACATATAATTTTTTAACGAGAAAGGTTATTTTCTGCCAAATAGTTTAATATTTTTAACAATATTTGACTTTTCAACTTTTAAATTTCAAAAGTAGGAGAAAGACAAAAATGAATGCAATATCTTCTTTTATAACTAAAAAAATGAATTTTTTGGGCTCCAATTACAATTCTTGTTTATATGTACGTTTTAATTTAACTTAGAGAAAGATATTTATCTTACTCATATTATCAATCTTCCATCACTCACAAAACTCACAAAAAGTAAATGTGTACTAAACTTTCGACGCGAATATAAATTAATAAATTCAAAGTAAATTCACATTAAATTAAATATTCTTAACATTAAAAATAATCAAATTAGATAGTTATAATATAACATTTATATGAAACATGCAAAAAAAATTCGACGTTGAAGTAAGAAAATGAAATATCACTTAGGGCACCACCAATTTTTTGTCCGGCACTGGTCGTTTCTCACAAGCGGTGAGAATTTTGCACTTTTCCGAGTATATCTTACAGCGCACTTTTTTCTGTGGAGTCTTTTCGATATTCCCATACTATCCCATTTTTGAAAAGAATTTCTCTTTTTTTCTTTATTTTGAAAAAAATTTGCCCTTTTTTGCTTAAATTCAAATGGAATTAGGTTGGCTGTGCGAAAAATACGATCTCTAAAAAAAGTTTCTCCCTATGCGAAATTAAAAATAAAAATAATATTACTTATGATGCATCAAATAAAAATAAAAAAATTTTAATGATAAAATATTATAACTTACAAAAACATTTGCGTTACCAAATTTTTTTGATATAATTTTTTCTATTACTGCTTCTTATTAATTTTTACATAAGCTGTGATTTTTAAGCAATGTTGGCTATCATTTTTGGAAAACATTCTCTACAATTATAGTGTTTTCAATTTTTAAAATGATTTTTTCTGTGACTGAAATCATCAAAATAATTTTAAAAACAATTTTTTAACGAAAAAACGATTATTTATTTTTTTGGGAAATTGGAAAAAGTAAAGGTCTGGGAAATGTTTTTCCCGAAAAAAGCCATGTTTTTTCTTTTGAATTAGTAAGAATTGACAATAACAAAATAAATTAAATTGCAAAGAATAATGCTAAAATATTTTTTTGCGTAATTTTAAATTTATTTACATAAAAAAGAATGTTTTTTATTTCATAAGTTATGAAGGAGAATATCATTTCAATCATTATTTCATTTTTTGAAATTACTTTTCTCAAATTTATAAAAATTCCTTAGATTTTTGTCGAAGTTACCCTGAATTTTTTTTAATTCTCTTTAATTCCACTGAATTCAATGGATCATTGTTCGATTTTCAATTTTCAGTTTTTTAATTCAGCCTAAATACTTTTAAAGGCTCCAACTTATCTTAATTCAATGGATTTTTTTGGATTTTAAAAACGTTTTTCTATTCATTTGAATTTTTTCAAATGTATCTTGATTTTGTATGGATTTTATCAAATTCATGTGATTTCCCTTGAATTCTTCTAAATTCAGTCCAACTCTTCTTAAATCAATGGCAATTTTTAAAAATTATTTCTTAATTCTTATCAAATTACTCTCATTTTTTATTAATTATTTTATTTTATTAATTATTTTTTAATTTACAATGAACTTTTATTAATTCCACCGACTTCTTCACATTTTTTCCTAGATGTCTCGAAATTCACTTGAATTTTATTTAAATCGTTGGTTTTGTTTATTTATTAAATTGGTTTAATTTACTTAATTGCTATTAAATTTGCCCTGCATTCTTTTCATTCCTATTTACCTCAATTAGATGGAAATTTTTTTAATTTAAAAATTGATAGGAATTATATATTTTTATAATTCCTATCAATTACAATAGAGTCTTTCGAATTTCTTTTAAATATAATAAATTCACTCTAATTTTACTAAAATTAGCGAAATATTTTGGATTTAAAAAAAAATCCGAATCATTTGAATTCCTGAATTTGTATTTATTTATGCTGAATTAAAAAAATTGAACTCTTTTGATTCCTCATGACCTTCTAACTCTTAAAGGATGATTTTTAATTCTCTTGAATCTTCCTAAATTATCTTAATTAAATAGATTGAAAAAATTGTTTTTATAGTTTTTTTAAAAATATATTTACGCTAAAGTCTTTTAAACTTACCGAGAATTCTTAGGGATTAAATCAAATTCTTTTTAATTCGCTTGAATTTTAGTTAGTGCATTCCCAATTTAATATTTCAATAATTAATTTAATTGAATCATTAATTTAATTTTAACTTAATATTTTTCATTATTTTTGAATTAATATTAATTTAATCTAATTATTTTTCAATTTAAATTGAATTTTTATGAATTTCATCGAATTTTTTTACTTCCCTTAAATATCTCCAAATTTATTTCATTCTTTTTTTATTTATTGAATTTTTCAATTCACTCAAATCTCGTGGGATTTTCCCTGGATTTTTTTGACTCCTGTTTTGCTCAATTCGATGGACATTTTTTTATTTTTGTTGAATTCTCTTAAATTCAGAAGGATATACTTTAACTGTACTGAAAACAGTAGAATATTCTTTGGATTCAAAAAAATTTCAACTCACTTGAGTTAATTTGAATTTATTCTGAATTCTTAATTATTTATCCTGAATTCTTAAAAAGAATATTTAAAATCTATAGAATTCTTTTGACTTTTTGAACGCTCGGTGAATTTTTTCGAATTCCATTAAATTCCTTCCAATTCACTCAATTCTACTCAATTAAATTAATTAATTTTTTTAATATCTCTGAATATAAGCCCTTTAAAGTTACCTTAAATGATTAGGCATTTTTTTAAATTCTTTGGAATTTTCTTCAATTTCAACGAATTCTCAATCTTCCTTATTTTTGTTTATTTATCCCGATTTTTTTAAATTCGCCGGGAATTCGTATATACATTTTCATCGAATTCCTTTGATTTTTTGTTATTAAAAAGAAAATTACTCATAAAAAAGATTTGTGAACAATATATTTTAATTAACTAAGAAATTAAAATTTTTATATTACATAATTTGGCAGCCATATTTTCTTTAGTTGAAAATTGAACTATATAGCCAAAAAATCGTTTTTTTTTTTGTTGAGAATTAATTTCTTTAACTAAAAAATCAAGGTATTTATTTGTTCTTAAAATTTGCCTTTCTCAGTGCAAAATTCATGAATTTTGCAGAAATTTAATTTTTCGGCAGAAAATTAACATTTTTGTTTAAAAATTTATTTTTTGTGTTGAAAACTGAACTATTTTGTTGAACATTCGTTATTTGTTGTTGTTAAAAATGAATTTTCTCACAGAAAATTTAAGTATTCCATATTTTATTGTAAATGTATATTTTTTATTTAAAATTCACGTATAATGTTATTAATAAAAAAAATTTTAATGGAAATTAAGATAGAAAATTGTCGAAACATAAAAATTCTGATACGTAGAATTCTCAAACAATAAAATTTTCGAATTCGAAAATTGCCGAATAATAAAATTTCCTAAAGAGAATATGCGAATTAGAAAATAGCCGATTCTGCCAAATTCCCGACATTATAAAATTGTCAAATATTTTGAAATTAATTTTTGAAAAATCATTGATTTATTTTTCTAAAATTATTGATTGAATTTGAAAACACAATAATTTTCTTTTAAATCTCAATACGAAAGAACAATACAAGAACAAGAATTGCATGGCAAGAGAAATATTCTTAAACAAACAAATATGCACAGTTTCAACAAAAAATCTTACATTGAATCATTTTTGTTTAGATTAATGTTATTGTACTTTTGAATAATAATTTTAAGTAATAAAAGCATTAAAAAATATTTAGTGTATTGAAATATATCATCACTGGTTTTAAATAAATCAATAATATTGAATAAGAAACAAACTTTTTAATTGTTTACATTCGGGAATTTTCTAGTCTTGGGGATTTCATAATTCAGCAATTTTCTAAAGCGAAATTTATTACTCGGAAATTTTCAAATAGTATAATATTATAAAACATGGAAAATTTAATATTCGGTAATTTTTCAATTCGGTATTTTAGGTATGACTGACAATAGAAAAGGTTTTTTTTAAACATTAATAATTTATCAAAAATAGTATTTGAGTGCTTCATTTTTTTCTGAAAATTTGTCTTTTTTAGTTGAAAATTTATGTATTTTTATAGAAATAATGTCATTTTTAGTTTAAAACAAAATATTTTTGTTAAAAATTTAACTATTTTATCGAAAATTCGTTTTTTTATTGTTAAAATTTTTTATTTATAGAAAATTGAACTATTCCACTTTTGACTGTAAATTTATCTCTTTTAGTTGAAAAGTCAACTATTTGGCAAATATTTCGTGTATATTGTTTATAATTTATCTTTCTAGATGGAAAATTGGACAGAAAATTGTTGGACAATTTATCTTAGAAAATAATTTTTTTTCTTGTTGAAAAATCAACTATCGTGAAAAAAATTTTTCGTTTTTTGTTGTAAAAATTTGACTAAAAAAAAAATGTATTTACCAATTCGTTACTTATTTACGAAAGTATTTTCGCTAACACTATCATCACTTAAAATGACTTATTTTATTAGAATGCTCTTGAAAATGAAAAATATTCCATTTATTTAAAAAGCATTCTTGAAAAGTATAGAGAAATATTATACCCTGCTCTGACCTTGGTAGATCTTAAAGATACGGAAAATAATTCACAGTTCGTATTTGACAATTAGGTATGGTTTTTCAAACCAAGGTTTCCTAATTTTCGAAAATTGGGAAGAATGTTGGATTTATTTTTCTACAATCTCCGTGACTGGAGGACGGAATATTTCAGGTGACTCCACCCACTTTGGCAAAGAACCACTGATTTCTCGGCCTCACATCTTTCCCCACTTTGATGGGACGCTGCGCGGTCCCTTTGCGCAGTCAAATCCCGTTTGATTTCCTCAACTATGAAACCAGACTTCATATTTTTTTAAATAAATAAATATACTTTGCTTATTGTAAAAACATAAAGATTTCTATTAAAGAAATACAAATTTTCTTTAGAGGTTTATATTATCGCGATTATGATAGGAATGATTAATGTAAAAATAAAACAATGATGCATTTGTAAAAATTATTTTGAGGTAAATAATCCATTTTTCAAATCAGCTCTCACGTTCTCTTCATTCCACCTGTTTAGATAATATCTTATTCTTAATGTAAGATAAGATCAACTGTTTTAGTACAGACTTTAATGAAGACGGGCAGGAAGGTCATTTAGAATGTAAATTGCATGCAAATTGATTTACTCAACTCTGAAAACTTACTGGATGCCTACTTTATGCAAAACGATGTTCAAAAATCTCAGGTGGATTGTGAGTTCCTGAAACTTTATTTGAACAAAGTAGTGAGAACCGGTTCTAAAAACAAAAACAAATTTATGGTCATTTCCGGGCTATAAACATTTTTCCAGGTCCTACGAATTAAACAATTTGAACTTTTTTGACTAAAAAAATGTTTTATTTAAATGTTGAATACTTAAATGAAAAATTGAAGCATTTGAAGTAATAGAACTCTACGAAATTAAAAGTATTATAAATTTAAATTTAATAATTTTGAATTCCTGAAACAATTTTAGCAGACTTTTTTCTAACTTAGCGCACTTTTTCTTTAAAAAAAAGAAAATTAGGTTTTTTGCTAAAATTAAAATTAGATTAAAATATCGCCAGGTTAAAAAAAATGGACTTATTATTTACTCTAGTAAAAATTAGCGTTCAAAAGCGAACTGGGAAATTGCCAAACCGACATGATAAAAAGTCTTGCAGACTTTCATTCATATCAAATTATTTTAACAAATTTTTTAAACTTTTAAAATTTTCAAAGAATTTTATAAAATCTCCATATAATTTTTTTCACTTAAGCAAAAATCTCAAATAAAAATATCATTTTAAATTAAAAAGAAACTTTTATTATCACAAAAAGTTTAATTTTTTTTACATAAAGAAATTTCTTTCAATGCATATTTTCAAAATGTTTTTGCAATTGGATTTTTTCATACTATACCTTTTCAATAATAATTGAAAAATGATTGACTTTTAATAAATGCGATCGCTTTTTCGCGGACAGTAAGAAAAAATTAAATCACAGAAACTATCGTTAAAATAAGTATTTATAATCTGATTTAAAAACATTTTATATCAAAAATAATGAATTTTACTTTATAAGGAATGATTGATAATGTTATTTTAATTTTAAAAATGATAGATACTTTTTTTTCCAGAGACCTGATTTTTGCACGCTAAATAACTTTATTATACAGAAAGTTTAATTTTAAAATTGAAAGATAAAATTTAGGCAGTGAAAAGCATAGTTTTTTAAAATAAATATAAAAACTGTATACAAATTTAATATTAAATACATTTCTCAAATAATTTTTTAAATATTTTAAGCTTTTCAAAATTATTGCTTGAACTTAAAATTAAGATAATAGAAGAAATATATTTCTGGGTGAGAAATTTGGTTTAAAAATGTGCATAGTATTAAAAAAATACAAAAAACCTTTTTGAAAATCAAATTTTTAATTAAAAAAATAAAGTATAAACTAATTTTGAGATAATTCAGTGCATAATTGAATTCTGAAAAATTTGTTTTTAAAATGTTATCAGGTTCGGAGAAAATTTAGAGAAAATTTTTTTCGTTCCAGACGCAATTGTTCTCATATTTATTTTCTTATAAAATAATTGTACAATTATTTTTATTTTAAATTCAAATAATATTCTACAAAATTGGTTAATTTAACAAAGTTTCTTTGATAAAAATATATTTTTTTATAAAAAATAAAATTGATTAACAATCAATTTTTTTTTATAAAAAATAAAATTGATTAACAATCAATTTTTTAAATTGTTTGCACTCGGGAATTTTCTAGTTTAAATATTTTATAATTAGGAAATTTTCTGTATGGAATTTTATTATTCAGGAATTTTTGAATTCAAGATTGTTATATTTCGGCAATTTTATAATTTCGGGAATTATTCCGATTTTATCTGCTTGATTCAAATAATGCGGGTTTTCTCTAAAAATAAGGTAAATTAAAAAAAAGATTGTAGAGTTGAATTTTGAATAAAAAAAACTAATTTTTATTGCAAAAAAAAACTTTCAAAAAAAGGTAAAATTGTTGTTTTCTGTTTGGATAAATTGAAACAATAAATGAAAAAAATTCAAAAATCCTTAGATTCTTTTTTTCAATTTATTGTAAATAATTTATGTAAATAATCTAAAAAGATTAACTTTTTTGTTTTTTTAATTTTTAAACAGTTATTTTGGTTCGAAAACTGCTCGGGAATTTTTAAATTCGGCAATATTATAGTAACAACTAAAAAATCCCGATAAATGAAATTCCCGAACGTTTATAATATTATCGAATTTTAAAAGGGATGAATGAAAAGTCCCGAAAAATAAAATTCCATAAAATTTCAGAATAATAAAATTACCAAATAATAAAATTTCGGAACAGTTTATAATATTGCTGAATTTAAAAATATTTAAACTAAACAATTCCCTATTATTAAATTCCCACTGTAACTAATTTAAAAAATTATTTTTTCAATAAACATAATTTATTTATTAAAATACAATAATGATCTATTTTTACCCAAGAAATATTTTATTAAAAATTATTGTTATTTTAAACTCAAACAATAATGTTAGAAATTTTAAACATTACAAATAATTTTGTTTACATTTTATTGTTATATTTCTAATCAATGAAACATATTTATAAAAAAATTGTAACTGTTTAAAGTCGAAAATTTTAAAATTTGGGAATTTTCGAATTCTCGACAATTTTCTGCCGGGAATTTTATTCTTCGGGAATTTTAAAATTTAGTAATATTATTAAATGCCGGTAATTTTATTATTTGGGAATTTTCTAATTCGATAATATTATAAACTGTCGGAAATTATATCATTCGGGAATTTTCCAATTCAGGAATTTTATTATTCGAAAATTTTCCAATTCGGTATTTTTATTTTTCGGCAATAGTATTATTGGCGAATTTTAATATTCGGGAATTTTCCAATTCGTTAATTTTATTTTTCGATAATTTTATTATTCGCGAATGTTATTATTCGGGAATGTTACATTGTCGGGAATTTTATTTTTCGAGATTTTTCAGTCGTCCCATCATAAAGACAATTTTAATGTTTTAAATTCACCAATTTTCTGTCGGAAATTTTGCGACTGGGTAATATTATTAGATGTTCGGGAATTTTATTTTTCCGGATTTTTTAGTCGTTCCATTCTGAGCAATAGTGCAGTAATCTAAGATATAAATTCTGAGAAACAAATACAATACCTTAAACTATTTAAACATTACAAATTTTTCTGTTAAAAATTTAATTATTGTATTTGTGATCAATAAAACATATTATAAAAAATTTTAATTGTTTAAAGTCGGAAATTTTACAATTTGGAAATTTTCAAATTCGGGTATTTTATAATTCGACCATTTTCTATCGGGAATTTTCCAATTCAGTAAGATTATTAAATGCCGGTAATTTTATTACTTGTGAATTTTCTAATTCGGTAATATTATAAACTGTCGGGAATTGTTTCATTCAGAATTTTATAATTTGGGAATTTTATTATTCGAAAATTGTCCAATTCGGTATTTTTTTTCGGCCATTTTATTATTCTGAGATTTTCCAATTCGGTAATTTTATTTTTCGGAATTTTTCAGTCGTCTCATTATAAAGAAACTTTTAATTGTTTAAATTCGCCAAATTTCTGTAGAAAAAATTTCGTCTGGGTAATATCATTAGATGTTCGGGAATTTTCCAATTCAGTAATATTCTTAAATTCCGGTATTTTATTATTTGGGTATTTTCTAATTCGGTAATATTATAAATCGTCGGGAATTGTATCAATCGGGAATTTCCCAATTCTGGAATTTTATAATTCGGAAATTTTATTATTCATGAATTTTATTATTCGAAAAATTTCCAATTCGGTAATTTTACACTGTCGGAAATTTTATTTTCTGGGATTTTTCAGTCGTTCCGATATAAAGACAATTTGAATTGTTTATATTCGCCCATTTTCTGTCGGAAATTTTTCAACTGGGTAATATTATATTAGATGTTCGTTAATTTTATTATTCGCGAATTTTATTATTCTGGAATTTTCCAATTCGGTAATTTCACACTGTCGGAAATTTTATTTTTCGGTATTTTGCAGTCGTCCCATTATAAAAACAATTTTAATTGTTAAAATACTCCAATTCCCTGTCCAAAAAAATTTCGACTGGGTAATATTATTAGATATTCAGGAATTTTATTTTTCCTTGTTTTTCAGTCGTTCCATTCTAAGCAATAGTGCAATAATCCAAAATTTAAATTCCGAGTAGCAAATACGGTACCTTAAACTCTTAAAGTAATTCATTTAAATGACTCTTTCAAGAGGAGGAGTTTTTCAAGAAAAAAAAGAGCAAGAAATCTCGATTCTCTTTCCCAGAATCTCAAAGTCGTGAGGGTTGGACGTAGGTAGAATGCCATGAGAACGAGAAAAAATCGCGGTTCTTTTTCGTCTTGAAAAGAATCCGGACAGAGCTATTGGTCTGTTATTCATCGGAGACGATTCTGCCAGGAAAGGGCAGTCGGTCGGTCCCCTCCTCCCACCCCTATAATGCCCCATATACTAGTCAATTTATGCGCCGAAACATATTAAATACCACCATATACATACATATTCTCCAGTGTGTGTGTGTAATTTTGTGCGGCTGTACAACATCGGCGGCCACTATATTAGGGTTAATATTTTAAATGCGGTACACCTACATTGTAAATACGGGTATTTTGTGCGAATCTCTTCTCGGAATAGAATTCAAAGAGAGAGGGAAAAAAAGAATAAAAAGAAAGGAGAGGAGTTATATGAAAAGTTGAGAGGAGGCAGATTAAGAAATCTATATTTTGCCCACTCTGATATATGTTTTACCAATTTTTAATTATAGAGTAATTTTTACTTATTAGAGATTCAGAGGCAGGCTGAGAGTTACTTTTATAATGAGGACATCATCTATTGCGCGCTAAGCGCGTGTGTAGTTTCTCTATCTGAAAAACAGAATAATTGTTAATACAAAATAATAATTTAGAATAGCTATTTATTTTTTAGGGTTTGTTTTTAAAGTTATTTAAGTACAACTTTTTTAATGAAACTTGAGAAAATGTAAACAGATTTTTAAACATTACAGAGTAGCCCAATAAAAATTTCAACAAAAAAATGAATCCTCAACCAAATAATTAAATTTTTAAAAAAAGAAGATAAATTTTTTAAAAACTGTGTTAGCTGATATTTTAATGCAAAACGATTAGTCTTTTAATTAAAAAATTAGTTGGTCCTCAACCAAAAAAGATTAACTCTCATCCAGTTGGATTTTGAACCAAATAACTTGAAATATTTACCAAAATAGATGAATTTTTTACAAAAAAATATAGTCTTCTAACTTTAAAACATTAATTTTCCAAGAAAAACTTGGTTTTAACCAAATAATTAAACATTTAACCAAACACGTAACACTTCTATCAAGAAGATAAATTTTCTATCCAAAAAGTCAAATTTTTTAGTAAAATGATGAATCCACAATCAGAAAAAAATATCTTTTTTTAATAAAGAAGCAAATCGAATTTTTATTTTAAATAAAAAATTATTGAATCCATAACAACAAAGATTAACTCTTATCTAGTTGGATTTCGAACCAAATAACTTGAACTTTTTTTTACAAAAATTTTTACAAAGTTTATTTTTTATTATTATTTATTTATTGTTTTTTTATTTTTA
>JAAAKG020034665.1:7483-19377 GCA_010014905.2 Druon quercuslanigerum
TAACTATTCCACTATTGATTGAAAATTTTGCTTTTTGAATTAAAAATGCATGTATTTGATAAAAATTCGTCTTTTTTATAGAAAATTAATTTCCTTTGCTAAAACCCATCTTTTTGTATAAAAATTAAACTATTTCGTTGGGAAAATTCATATTAGAGAGAATTAATTTTTTCGATTAAAAATCATCTTTTTGTTTGAAAATTCTGCTATTTGGTTTGTAAAATTCTTCTTTTTAACTTCCTTCGCTCCAGTTTAATATTCATTTATTTGGTTGGAAATCTAATTATTTTGTTAAAAATTAAACTATTCTGTGGAAAATGCATGTATTTAGTTGAACAGTCGGCTTTTTCGTCGAAAATTAATTTTCTTGGTCACAAATAATTTTTTGGTTTGAAATCTCAACTATTTGGTTTAGAAAATTCATTTTTTTAAAAACTTTCGTCGTTTAAGATCAAACTTCATTTCTTTAGTTGAAAATTTAATTATTTTGTTAAAAATTAATTTTTTTTAATGATTTTCATTTACTAGAAATGTAACTATTCCACTATTGATTGAAAATTTTGCTTTTTGAATTAAAAATGCATGTATTTGATAAAAATTCGTCTTTTTTCATAGAAACTTAATTTTCTTTGCTAAAATCCATCTTTTTGTATAAAAATTAAACTATTTGGTTGGGAAAATTTATATTTCTGTAACTTTCATCATTCCAGTTTGAAATTTATTTCTTTGGTTAAAAACTTAACTATTTTGTTGAAAATTTCAATTTTTAAATTTTTTTCTTCGCTGAAAATTTTATTTATCCATTTTTGAATAAAAAATTTCTTTTTTTTTATTTAAAATTCAATTTTGTTGAAAATTCGTCTTTTTGGTTGAAAATAAAAAAATTCATTGTTTCTCAACTTTCCTTATTTTAGTTTCGAAACTATTTTAATTTTTGTTAAAAATTTCTCTTTTTTATTTAAAATTCAGCTATTCAATTAAAAATTTATCTTTTTTAGCTGAAAGTTTAAAAATTTGGTTCAAATTTTAATTAATTTGTTGTAAAATCGATATTTGTTGCAGAAAATTGTATTTCTTCATTTAAAATTTTAAATACTTGGTTGGAAGTGAAACTATTTTGTAAAAATATATTTTTTTACGATTCACAATTTGGATTAAAAATTGAACTATTTTGTTGAAATATCGTCTTTTTTTGTTGAAAATAAATTTCTTTAACTGCAAATTTGACTTCCATTTTTTCTTGAAAATTTTGCGTTTTGAGTTTAAAAATCAAATATATTTGGTTGAAAATTTACTTTTTGTCGATAAATCTATTGTTTCCGTAGAAAGTTCTTAAAAAATCATATTTTTGGGTTTAAAATACGAATTTTTTGTAGAAAATTCAGACAATTGCTTAAAAAGTCCTCCTTTCTCATTGAAAATTAAATTGTTTTCTTTAAAAAGTCGTCTTTTTGGGTTGAAAATTCTATTATATTCGTCGAAAGTTATATATAAATAAAATTATATTAAAATAAAATAATATAATATTATTTTTAAAATAATTAAATAATAGGTACTTAAAAAAATAATTTTTAACTAAAAAGTTGTATTTACAACCAAAAAATATGAATTGTCACAAAAAAGCTAATTTTTAACAATTTTTCTAAGATAAAGATACAATTTTTACATTAAAAAGACAAATTTTTAACAAAATTATTGAATTTTCTACAAAAGAGTTGAATTTTTAATGTCAATACAAAAATATAAATTTTTAATCAAATAGTTGAATTTTATACTGAAATTATAAATTTCCAACCAAAAATAAAACAGTCAAATGTCAAGTTCGAGAATTTGATTTTCAACGTCAAAAAACCAATTTTTAACAATAAAAAGCAAATTTTCGACGAAATGGTTCAATTTTCAGTCTAAGATATGAATCTAAAAAAAAAAAGTTAATTATCAATCCTGTAATTGAATTTTCCATTAAGAATATTTTTGTACCAAAAAAGATAAATTTACAACAAGACACATATTATATAAATAAAATAATTAAATTATTTATTTAATTATTTAATTATTTGTTTGGTTTAAAATTTATGTGTCGTGTTGTAAATTTATCTTTTTTGGCACAAAAATATTCTCAATGGAAAATTCAATTACAGGGTTGAAAATTAACTTTTTTTTTAAATTCATATATATTAGACTGAAAATTGAACCATTTCGTCGAAAATTTGTTTTTTGTTGTTAAAAATTGGTTTTCGACGTTGAAAATAAGATTCTTGAACTTGACATTTTACTGTTTTATTTTTGGTTGGAAATTCATCTTTTCAGTTTAATATTCAACTATTTGGTTAAAAATTCAATAATTTTGTTAAAAAGTAATCTTTTTGGTTGAGAATGTAACTGCTTTGTTAACAATTTGTCTTTTTAATGTGAAAATTATATTTTTATCGTAGCAAAATTATTAAAAATTAACTTATTTGGCGATAATTCATATTTTTTGGTAGAAAATGCAACTTTTTAGTTAAAAATTATTTTTTTGTTGGTTGAGAATTCAGCTATTTCGTTTTAAAGTTCATATATTTTTAATTAAATTCAACAGTTTTTGATTTAAAATTAAAATTTTTGTTGTTTAGATATCAAACATTATATTTTTAGTTTAGAGTTAATTTTTTTATTGAAAATCTAACTATACTTGCTTGAAAGTTGAACTTCTTTGTTAAAAAATCATTTTTTGTTGAATATTCATGATTTTAGTTGAAAATTTAACCTTTATGTTAAATATTCGCTCTTTTGGACTAAAAATTTAACTGTTTTGTTGAAAATTCGTCTTCTTTGGGTTAAATATTTATATTTTCATGTGAAAAATAAATTTTTTCTAGAAAATTTACCGAAAAAATGCACGAAAAATGATTTTTTATGGAATTAGTTAAACTTTGAACCAAGTATAGTTGGATTTTCAATAAAAAAAATTAATTCTAAACGAAAAACATAATTTTTGATATTTTTTCTATTGATAAAAAAATATTTCCTGGATAAAACTTCAATTCGTTTTTTGAAAATTGATGTATTTTGGTGGAAATTTGATCTTTTTTGATTAAAGATACAACTTTACAGTTGAAAATTATTTTTTCGTTGGTTGAGAATTCAACTATTAAAATTACTAATTAAAATATTTTTTTGTTAAAATATCAAATATTATATTTTTTGTTTAGAATTAATTTTCAACGAAATGATCGAATTTTGAAACAAAAAGGGATCAACTTCAACGATAAACAGTTGTCAACAAAGAGTGTCAACAGTTGAATTTTCGAACTAAAAATATGAATTTTTAAGCAATAAAATCAATTTTTAACAATTTTCTGCGAGAAAAATATAATTTTAACCTTAAAAAGACGAATTTTCAACAAAACAGTTGAATTTTCAGTTTAAAAGCACCAAAATTCAACAAAAAGGTTAAATTTTTAACTTAAATCATGAATATTCAACGAAAAATGATTTTTTAACAAAGAAGTTTAACTTTGAAGCAAGTATAGTTGGATTTTCAATCAAAAAATTAATTCTAAACAAAAAATAGAATATTTTATATCTTAACAAAAAAATATTTTAATTTTAAATAAAAAACTGAAGCAAAAAGGTGAATTTTCTAGAAAAAAATTAAATTTTTTTAACCCGAAAATATTAATTTTTAACACAAAGAGGATTTTTTGACGAAACAGTCGAATTTAATCAAATAAAAATGGGAATTTTCACAAAAAAATATTAATTTTTAACCATTTTCTACGAGAAAAATCTAAATTTCACCTTAAAAAGACGAATTTTCAACCAAACATCGCATTTTCAGTTCAAAAGGACGAATATTCAACAAGAAAGTTAAATTTTCAACTAAAATAATGAATATTCTACGAAAAATGATTTTTTAAACAAAGAAATTTAACTTTGAAGAAAGTACAGTTAGATTGTCAATAATAACATTAATCCAAACAAAAAAATATAATATTTGATATCTTAACAAAAAAAATATTTTAAATTTAAATCAGTAACTGTTTGATTCAATTTAAAAAATATGAACTTTGAAACAAAAAAGCTGAATTCTCAATCAACAAAAAAATAATTTTTAACTGTAAAGTTGTATTTTTAATCAAAAAAGATTAAATTTTCACCGAAAGACATCAATTTTCAAAAAGCGAATTGAATTTTTATCCAGGAAATATTTTTTTATCAATAGAAAAAATATGAAAAATTATATTTTTCGTTTAGAATTAATTTTTTTGTTGAAAATCCAACTAAACTTGGTTCAATGTTGAACTCCTTTCTTAAAAAATCGTTTTTCGTGAATTTTTTCGGTGAATTTTCTAGAAAAAATTTGGGTTTTCACATGAAAATATAAATATTTAACCCAAAGAAGAATTTTCTATAAAACAGTTGACTTTTTAATAAAACAGTTGAATTTAATCAACTAAAAAATATGAATTTAAAAAAAAATCTATTTTTCACAATTTTCTACGAGAAAAATATAATTTTTACCTTAAAAAGACAAATTTTCAACAAAACAGTCCCATTTTCAGTTCCAAAGGACAAAAATTCAACAAAAAGGTTTAATATTAAACGAAAAATGATTTTTTAAGACAGGAGTTCAACTTTGAACCAAGTATAATTGGATTTTCAACAAGAAAATTAATTCTAAACGAAAAATATATTATTTGATATTTTTTCTATTGATAAAAAAATATTTTCTGGATAAAAATTCGATTCGTTTTTTGAAAATTGATGTCTTTCGGTGGAAATTTGATCTTTTTTGATTAAAAATACAACTTTTCAATTAAAAATGATTATTTTGTTGGGTGAGAATTCAGATATTTCGTTTCAAAGTTCTTATTTTTTAAATTGAATCAAACAGTTACTGATTTAAATTTAAAATATTTTTTTGTTAAGATATCAAATATTATATTTTTTTGTTTAGAATAAATTTTATTATTGACAATCCAACTTGCTTCAATGGTGAACTTCTTTGTTAAAAAATCATTTTACGTTGAATATTCAGGTTTTGAGTTGAAAATTTGACCTTTTTGTTGAATGTTGGTCCTTTTGAACTGAAAATTTAACTATTTGGTTGAAAATTCGTCTTTTTAAGGTAAAAATTATATTTTTCTCGTAGAAAATTGATAAAAATTGATTTTTTTGGGTATAAATTCATATTTTATGTTTTAAAATTGAACTGTTTTGTTAAAAATCAATATTTTCGGGTTAAAAATATAAATTTTTTCTAGAAAATTCACCTTTTTGCTTTAGTTTTTGATTTAAAATTAAAATATTTTTTGTTAAAATATCCAATAATATATTTTTCATATAGAATATATTTTTGTTGTTGTTAAAAGTTTAACTACTTGGTTCAAAGTTCAAATTAATTGTTAAAAAATCAATTGTTGTTGAGTATTCATTTTTTTTTTTTTGAAAATGTACCCTTTTGTTGAATATTGGTCCTTTTGGATTGCAAATTCAACTGTCTTCTAAAAAATTCTTCTTTTTAACTTGAAAATTACACTATGTGGCTAAACATTTTTTTTAAGTTCGACTTAATATTTTTTTTTATAGAAACGCTCTTTGTTGACAACTGTTTGGGGTTGTAGTTAATACCTTTTTGTTGGAAAATTCGATCATTTCGTTGAAAATTGATCTCTTTTGGTGGAAAATGAATTTTGTTGTTGAAAATTAAATTATTTTGTTAAAAATGCAATAAATATCATATTGAATTATTTAAAAGAATTTGTTCCCTTTTATTCCTTATTTTCGTGAAAATGAACACTATTTCCCCTATTTTATAGCTTTTCGGACAATTATAAAGTCTCAAAAGATTGTGCATTTTTGAACGGTCACCTTCTTTCAAAATGATAATAATTTTGAAATAATAAATAAATAATGAGACGCAGCGAAAATACAATTTTCAGAAAATTAAACTTTAAAATTATTGGTTGTATTAAAAAATCGTTTAACAGAAGTTTTATATATTGAATTAAAAATTTAAATCTACAAATTACCTAATAAACTATTGTGAATATTACACATGTTACATAAAAAGTTTTTTTCGTTGGAAATTAGTATTGAAAAAGAATTTTTTATATAGAATCAGATTCGAGAAAGAGCAAACAGTTAGATAAAATTGTAGATTTTGTTAGTTTTTTAAAAATGAAAATTAGTATTTTCGACTAAAAATCATCTTTAAGATTGTCCATTTTTTTACTGATCATTGGAAATCTTAAACAAAAATAGTTAGATTTTAATCATTTAAAATTGTTTATCAATTTGAGTTTGTGCTAAAGTTTTACTCAAAAAATCGTAAACTGGTATTTTTAATTAAACAATTAGATTTAAAAGGCAAATCACAATATTTAACAATTTTAGGTTATGTTTGTGTTTTACGCAAAGAAATTTTTTTTAAAACAAGAAATAATTATAATTTTGAACAAGATTTAGATTATTAATTAAACAATTTTGGATTATTTTAGCGTTTTTCGTCGAAAATTCGTATCTTTAACAATAATAAAAAGAAAAGATTTCAATAGCGACTCAAGCATTTTAACAATTTAAGGTTATGTTAGCGATATACACGAAAACTTGGTATTTTAAAACAAAAATCCGTATTACAAGGCTTGCAATTTTAAAGTGTCAGGTTCTATTAACTTTTTTTTACAGAAAACTGTTATGAGAAACAAAATTAGTATTTTAAAATAAAAAGCATTATAATTTGAACCATATTTAGAATTCATTAACAAGTTTGTATTCTGCTTGTTTACAATTACAGTGCGTAATTCAGAAATCTTTTACTTTAAAAACTCTTCATCTTAGATTTTTATTTTTAACCGTATATTTTTAATTTAAAGAATTCTAAAGTGCACTTTTGAAGATTTAAAAAATTAAATATTAAAATCTTTTAATATGAATAAATCAATAACTAATTTTTAAAATGGATCTGTACCTTAAGTATTAAAAACTGAACAATAATTGATTTGATAAAACGATTCTAATTCGTTCAAAGTTTAAGAATTTCCAGATTATTACTTCTTCAATTCGAAAGTCTTAGTCATTAAATAAAATGTAAAGGTGCGATTGAAACTTAATAAACTGTTTTTAACTTAAAAATAATTTAATGATAATACATTCTTAATTAAAGTCTTTTTTAAAATTAAAAATATTGTTTCAGTCTAAATTATTCACTTCATAATCATTTAATTTGAAATTTTTTAATTAAGAAAAAGAATAGTTATTTAATATTTAGCAATATTTAAATGTCACTTTAATACGAGTATATTAAGGCCAACTATTTAAAAGTAAACAATTTGAAGTTATAAACTTTTAACGTTACAGTTTTTATTGATCTATTTAAAAAAATTGGTTTACAAGCGAAACTGTTGAATTTTTTGTAGAAATAATAATAATTGGTTTGAAAAGATTATAAATTAATTTAAAACTTGAAATGATGTCAAGTAATTTTCTTAAAAAAAAAAATTTCAATAAAATATATATATATTTATTTATTTAAACACCAAAACTAGAATTTGCAGTTGGAGAAGTAATTTTTAAACATAAAAGCGAGTTTTAAAAAAAATTAATTAATTTTCAACTAAAAAGAAAGGAAAATTTAGCCAAAGAAATTAGTTTTCAATCACGGAATATATGAATTTTAAAGTGAAAAAGATCAATTTCTAACCATAAATGAAATATTTACATTTTCAGTTAAAAAGAAAATCGGCAACAAAAAAAAACAACAATTTTCAATAAAATAATAACATTTTCAACTAAAATGATGGAATTTTCAATCAAAAAGATAATTTTACAAATAAAATTATGAATTTTCAAATGGATCAGTTAAATTTTCAAGGGAAAAAATAAATGTTCAAAGGAGAAGATTAATGTTTAATCAGTTATATTTATTTTTTAACAGAAAAATACGATTTTTCAACAAAATGCATGAATTTTCAACGAAATAATGGAATTTTAAGCTAAGAAAAGCAAATTTTTAACCAAGTCCTTGAATTTTGATTTAAGAAAGATTAATTTTCAACGAAAAATGGAACATATACGAGTTAAATTTTTAGTGAAAACAATTAATTTTCAATAAAATAATTAAATTTTCAACAAAAAAAGGTTTGTCAACTAGAATGATGAATCACCAACGAAAAAAATGATTTTTTTTCAAAGTAGTTCTACTTCCATCTAAGAATTTAAATTTTCAACCAAAAATGATATATTCTCAGCAAAAAAACGTGTTATTTTGTATTTTAACCAAAAATGATTTTAATTTTATACTAAAAATAGTTGAATTCTACCAAAAAAGGTGAATTTTTAACCAAATAGTTGCGATTTTTAACCATAATAATAAAATAACTCCAACTTTAGTTTTTTGAAAAATTCTTTACATTATATGATATATATTCATAGAGTTTTATTGAATTTTATAATATTTTAGTGAATTTTAAAGAATTTATTCATAAGAAGTGAGGTATTTTATAGGGTTTTAAATATTTTAATAGATTTGGAATTCACCCTGAATTTTATGAATTCACTGTTTTTAATTTAAAAAAACATTAATTTAATTGATCCTGAGGATCAGTTGATAAAATTATTTGAAAAATTTTTAACCTACTTTTTTTTTTAATTCCTTGGCAGTTTCAAGAGCTTTGAAAAATTTCAGAGGAGTGCACAGGATTTAAAATAATTTTGATTATTTAAAAAAATTACAAAGAAATTATTGATTGATTTCCGTAATTTAATGGGAATTAAAAGACTTTGAACTTACTTGAGGTAATTGTAAATGATTTTTAGGCGTTTTCAAGGGCTTTCAAAGGATATCAAAGAATTCGAAATACTTTTTGAATTTTTGAAAGATTCCCAGAATTTTTCTATTTTTTATTTATTTACTAAATTTCAAGGAAATTTCAGAGGGTTTAATCATTTTAAGGGATTTTAATATTTTAATGGATTTCAAAGAATTTTTCCCCAGACATGAGTGATTTTGTAGGGTTTTGAAGATTTGAAGAGATTTTTCCCAATTCAATTAATTTTTCCATGTTTTTTAATTCTTCTTAATTCTTTTGATTGCTTTTTAAACTTAGTTTTTTTTTATAAATTTCATCTAACTCATCTCATTTCTTTCATATATTTCTCTAAATTCACTCAAAATTTATTGTAATCCATCAAATCTTTTCGATTCTTAAAATTGTTCCAATTCATTTGAATTCTTTTAAATTTATCCTTAACTGTTTTGTAATCATTCGTCACTTCTTGTGTTAGAAATTAGTGGGGTTCTAAAAATTTGAAGAGATTTGAAATATTTCTAAGAATTCACCTTGAATTATTTTAAATTATTTGGAATTTTTTTTATTATTTTTAATTTATCCTGAATATTATTCTGAAGTTTAAAAAATAATTAGTTCAATTGATATTTTTTTAAATTATGATATCATTCAGTTTACAATGCGTAATTTAGGAATCTCTAACTTTAAAAATTCTTCATCTTAGATTTTTATTTTTAAGCGTATATTTTTAATTAAAAAAAAATTAAAATTAAAACCATTTGAAGCTGAACATTTTGATAAAAAAGAATATTATTTTATTAACTGAAAATTTAAATAAATGAATAAACAATTTTTAAAATGGATCTGTACTTTAAGTTTTAAAAACTGAACAATAATTGATTTTATAAAATGATTCTAAATTCGTTCAAGTTTAAGAATTTCTGGATTGTTAATTTTTAATTCAAAAGTCTTAGTCATTAACTAAATGTAAAGGTGTGATTGAAACTTAATAAACTATTTTCAACTTTAAAAAAACTTAGTAATAATATATTCGTAATTAAAGGCTTTTATTAAATAAAAATATTTTTTAGAATAAATTGTTCACTTCTTAGCCCATTTAAATTGAAATTTTTTAAATTAGAACAAAAATAATTTTTTAATATTTAGCAATATTAGGCTGTTAATTTAATACGAGTAAATTAAGGAAAAATATTTAAAAGTAAACCATTTGAATTTTAATTGTTTGATATAGAAAGCTCTGAGTTGTTAAAATTTTGAAAAGATCTTAAACTTTTTAACGATACAATTTTTATTGTTTTATTTAAAAAATGTTTAACTTGCAAGCGAAATTACTCAATTTTTATGTAGAAATAATAATTCAACACTTATTATTTGTAGAAAAAATTTGAGGTATTTCAAAAGATATTTTGAATTTGTGAAAAGATTCAAAATTAATTAAAAACTTGAAATGATGTCAAGTAATTTGAACGAAATGTGTAAAAAATTATGTTTACAACTTCTAAACATATTTTAAAATAAATAGAATTTTTCCTACACTTTTTAGAAAACCCTGCACATTTTTTTAAATTCTTTAAATCTTCCAGGGTCTTTTTTGACAATTTGAGAAATCTCTTTAAATCTTTTTAAATATTCTGTTACAATAATTTTTCAAAACGAATAGTCGAATTTTGTCGGTACACATACTTCGTTTAAATTATTTGATATAATTTCAAGTTCCAAATTAATTTTGAATCTTTTTAAAACTTCTAAATATCTCTTGAAATTTCTAAAACTTCTTCTACAAATAATAAGTGTTCAATTGTTTAATAAATAATTAATAAATTTAATAAATCTAAATTTTAAGAAAATTTGGTTAAAATTGCAGGATTTTCTAGAAATTTTAGGTCAAATTAAATTAACTTTAAAAGTTATTTAGAAGTTTTGAAAAAATTTAAAAAATAATTTTAAAATTGAAATACAATAAAACAACTTCTGGATTTTCCAAGATTTTAAAATAAAATTTTTAATCTTTTCAATGATGCTTAAACAATTTAAAATGAAAATAATCTAACTTCTAATTTAAGAACTTTTAGGTTGAAAAAAATTTAAATTTTTAAACTTTTAATATTTCTAGCCTAAAATAACTTAATAATATAATTGTGAACGATTTCAAAGTTCATTGATTAATTCTTTAATTTAGAGGATTGAAAGTGTTAAATCTGGATTTATATTTTTGAACCTAATCTAAATTTTTGAATTCACAATTTATCAATGCTAAAAATTCTGAATTTTGCAGTTTATCTGCATTTCATTTAAAATAGTTCAATAGAAAAAGGGTTAGTACCTTCCATTCTAAATTATTAAGCATTTAAATACAACCTTTTTGAATTGAAAAACATTTAAACTTCAATTTTAAAAGTTTAAAATTCAAGAGGTCTACTTTCAATGCTTTAATTTGTTATTTATTTTTTATTACTTCAAATGGAAAAATGGTTAGAATAGAGTTAGATTTTTTAAATTTTATTGCCACCCTGGATTCACAAATTTTAGCGATTTTAGGTTATTTTACTGTTTTACACCAAAAAATTGGTATTTAAAAACAAAAATATTGATAATTTCTACAAGATTTAGAAATCTTTTTTATCATTTTGGATTATTTTAATGCTTTTTTTATATTGATATTTTGCTTTTTAAAAAAGCAGGTTTTAAAGACGACTTGGATTTTTCAAACAATTTTAGGTTATGTTACGGTTTTAAACAAAAAATTAGTACTTCAAAACAAAAATCATTTTAATTTCAACACAATTTCGAATTTTTAAAACAATTTTTAATTATTTCAGCGTTTTTCTTCGGAATTTGGCATTTTTCATTGAAAAAATTTGATTTTAAAGGTTCACAACGTTTAAAAATTTTAGGTTACGTTATATTGTTTTACCATTAAATTATTATTTCAAAATAAAAATCATTATAATGTCAACAATATTTAGAATTCTTTTACAATTTTGTATTATGTTTGTGTTTTTCGTCGGAAATTGGTACTTTCAAACTTAAAAATTTGATTTCAAAGAAAATTCTAAAGTACCAACAATTTTAGGTTATTTTAGCAGTCTAGACAACAAG
>JAAAKG020034676.1:0-44038 GCA_010014905.2 Druon quercuslanigerum
ATTCTTAATGAAAAAAGTTTCAATTTCAAAAAATGGGTATAAATAAACTATACAAAGAGGACACTATTTCGCATGAAATGAAAAGCAATTTAATTTGCATAAACTTTAAATGAAAGCCAACAGTAATTTCAAATAGAAAATATTGAAGAAATCTTAGTCTTGTAAAATGAAATTTAGATTTTTGTAATTTGCAATTTTTAAATAGGTTATTACACTTTTCAAGACTTAACTCTTTTAATTGGTAATGTAAAAGTACATCTTATAAATTTCAATCGAAAAGCGTGGATCTACTCAAAATAAATATAATTCTTTATGTATTTAATATAACAAGTTTATACTTTGTTATCTTAAATATACCCGGGCTCGCTTTATGCGCAGTTAAGAAAGTCGCAATCAGTTATTTTTCAGTATATTTTAAGTGCTTTTCTTGACGTATCAATATAATTAAATAAAAAAAAAGCTTTAATGTTTCGCGGAATACTGAACATTGTAGCATGACGTCCCGGTCATGCTAGGACAGTTGGAAATTTTAAGGCGACAAATATAATAATAATTTTATATTTATGACTTACTGTGAAGTTTATAATATTTTTTTAAAAAAGTAGTCTGCATTTAAATGGTATTATGCTAAAATTTAGATTCAAAACAACAAGAGCTTTCCTCTCTTTGGCCCTTTTTTAAATTCCTCAGCCACTGACGCTTGCGTGACCATTTGCACCTTACAGGGGCCGTTTTAAAACGTGAGGGAACTGTGCAATTTAAAAGAGCCGAGTATGTCGGACGTAAAATAGATGTGTTGTAAATTAAAAATTTTTTTTAAAAGAATTTGAGTATTTTAAATAACTGCAATAAATTTTATAAAATGTTTGAGGATTTGAATTAGGACTAAAACTGGGGACAACTAAACAAATTTTATTTTTTAAAACGTTACGAAGTTTTTTTTAAATGTAGGTACGTCATTATATTATCATATTTACCAATAGAATTTAGTAAAACTGTCAATGACAGAACCAGAGTAGCATAGATCCTCATTTTTTCGAAGTGACAAAAACTAATTATTGTAATAACAAAGACTGCGGTTATCAGCCTAACTAATGATTATTACGCTACTTCAATAAATCATAAAGAATATAATATGTTTCTTATCATGCATATTATCTACCGCTCGCGATTTCTTTTGTAGATGTCTGGATTTCATTATCCATCCCAGAAATTATAAATTTGTTTGATATAATGTTCAAGTCATTTTCTAAGTTTTAAAATAGAAAAACAATATTGGTTTGATTAATATTCCTGTAGAAGGTTCTTATATAAATACCAGTTAGATGTTTGGTAATGAAAATGCTAAAAATTTGTTTGTGCGTAGACTACATAGATATCTTTCACTAGGTATCGTAGAGTAAAATTCAATAAAAGTTTTTTAACGCAACTTCACCCGAATAAATAAAAAAAAATAAATTGTTTTTAACAGGTGAAAAAAATTTTCTCTCCAACATTTTGACGCAAAGATTTCCTATTAAAAGTTAACATTTTTTCAGAATTTGCAAGGTAAGGTAATTTTATGCACTAAAATTTAAAGAAAATTTATTTCAAAAGTCTCTTTAAAAATATTTAGATTTTAAAACTCGAATTGAAAACTGTTGATTTTTAAATATATATATATATATATATATATTTTAAAATTTTTAATTCTACTAGTTTTAAATTTAAATGTGTTTTTGTTACATTTTTTAAAATTCGTTTAAGTGTGTTAAGCAGGCGCAAGTAGTTTCAAAACGTTTTAAAAAATCAGGAAGATTTTTCTGTAAGTCTTTGAAAATTCCACTAATTGAATTGGTGACCCATTTCTAACTTTTCAAATCAGTGACACTGCATTCTTATCTAGTGGAGAGTGTAAACAAAATTTAATATTTTCTTTCACTTTAACAGTGCTAGAAGAAGAATATTCTTCTATTTTATTCTTTTAAATGTGATACATCTTATGCTCAGGCATCGACTATATCATGTAGTATTAAGTGCCATTCAAAGTCATTCGATAGATTTTTTAAACTTAAAAAAAATCAGATTTTAGTTTGGAAAAAAACAGAATTATTCCTAAATTAGGATATTGAACCTAAGTAATTACAATTAAATTATTTGCAAGTGTGTAATGATGTTTTTTATCTATTCATTTTATTTAAAAGTGCAGCATTATTAATTTAAAATTTAATGATAAAGCTCTTCTATTTTTCTGAAATCGAATAGCAGCAATGTATAAATATTTGCTGTCTTACCTTATTTCTTTGTAAATTATCAAAACCAATTCCACTTACAGGCATTATGGAGCCCAAAATATCACTTTACTAATGAGTGTAAAAAACTGTCATTCTGAAGATGTGCAAACTTTTTTTGTATGAAAATTGTTGCCGTATGTAGGCAATCTTTTACTTAATTTATAGCATCAAAATTTTAATAAATAACAATAAAATAGAATATGCATGTCATAGAATTTGAAACTGTCTGAAATAAAATTATAATTATATGGCTTAGTTTTGTTTTGTCAGTAAATTCTTGTATCGTGAGGCAGCTTATATTACTTTCCTTAATGCCGTAAACATATTATATTCACTTTTAATTTTTATTTTAAATTGCAACTTGTTTCGAAAATTTTAATCTATTTTTGGATGAAGAACAAAACTATACACTAAACTCTCGGGTTTAGGCCATTTTCGGTGGTTGCCTAGAATTATTCTTAGCCAAAAAATCGAGGGAATTTAGACGGATACAATCAGAGCCATGAGAAACTTTTGCTGGATTTTTTCCGCAGTTAAAAATATTTGTATAATTTCGTTCATTTTGTTGTCTAACATAGATCATAACTTAGGCTAGAAGAAGAACAATTTAAAAAAAATATATGTATAAATTTGTTAGAAAACGTTTAAAATGAAGAGATGTTTAAAGTCAGAACATTAAACATATTCTGAAGGTTGACTTCAATTAGTTTACAATTGAATTAAATAATAATTTTAGCTTGGATCTTTATAAACGATATCTATGAAAAATAGACATAAATGTATAATAGTTATTATAATAATTTTAATTTACTTCTTAATCTCGCATTTTTTATTCTAGAATAACAATTAAATTATTCTCAAGATGAAGAACAAGATTGATTGAGAGCTTATTAAATACTTTCTTAGACACATGTTACAATTTACTAATGCTACTTAATTTGTTTTCGGATGAATATTAGGTTGAATCTAGAACTAAGTATTTGAAATGTTCAGTTTAATTTTATTAATTATCAATATTTAACGACATCAAAAGTTTAAAAAAATGTAATTATTTAAACAGTTATTATTATTAAAAAAGATTTTGGACCTTGAAGTATTAGACAAGTGCTAATGCCTTTATCGAAGAAATCTTAACGCGATCCGATAAGCTGAATCGTTTAGGGCTCTATGCGTTTCGCAAATACTCGGTAGGTGATTGAAAACTCGGGTTCGTTTCTTAGTAAATGTTGGATGCATAAAGAAAGCTCCAATGTGTTTCAAAAACAGAACCTAATTTGACACTAAACTTGGAAGAGCGGCCGGTTCCGGACACTTTTAGCGTCTAAGTAGGTTTTAAATTACACTAAAATCGCTGCATATTTAGATGCTACTTCACTGCTTCAAGCGTCTACTAAGGTAAGAGTTACAGGTTCAAAGTAGAGCTTAAATTTAGACTCGGGAGACTTTGCTTATGATTTTGAAATATAATGAAACCGTGAACTAGGAAAAGAAATGATGTGCTAAAGTGTTATAAGTTTTGCGCATTTTAGATACAGTTGATGATGCTGCCAAATATATAAAAAAAATTGTATGCATCTTGTTTTAGAATTTTATCATTTGTTTTATCAAGAACATGGAAGTCTGGGGGGTATATATTTTATAATAGTGCTAAAAAAATGAAACATGAGAAGATTAGGTATGAAAAAGAGGTTGTTGTAGGCTCGTTTATTTGAAGGTGGTATTCGGAAGGTAAGAGAAAGAAAAATAGGATCAAATAGGAATTTAGAAAGATAGTGCAAGGAGAAATACGGGCAAAGGATTAACAAGAAAAGAAGTGGATCAATATATAAATAGATTAAAATGAAACAAGGCTATAGGAGAATCAGGCATGGAGAACGAAGCGTTCAAGTATGGAAAAGAAGGGGTCTGGGAAGGGAAGTGGGAGATCTGCAACAAGTTTGGGAATGAGAAAGGGTGGCTAGAAAAGTGGATGACAGGGCTGGTGGTACCGCTTGTCGAGAAAGGGTATGGCGACCAGGTAGAGGAGTGCCGAGTAATCACTCTTATTTCAGTGGGCTAGAAAATGTATCCAAAAATGTTAAGAGAAAGGTTAGAGAGTCAGATAGAAGAGAAAGAAAGTGTGCTACACAATCAGACGGGTTTTAGAAAAGGGATGGGAGCAATATACATCATTTACGTACTGAACTACATGACTAACAGAAACCTAGAAAAAAAGAGAAAAAAATTAGTCGCGTTGTTTCCTGGATTTAAAAACTGCTTTTGATGCAGAAATCAAAAAAGTGTTATGGCACCCAGTATTCAGGTGAAGATAGGAAAGAAGAAAGGGGAGTTGTGGACAGGAAGATGTCTAAGGAAAGGGTGCGCTTTTATTCCGCTACTTTTTAATATGCTGCTCGCAAACTTAGGTGAGAAGCTATAGAAAAAACGGAAAAAAGGACAATATTGGGTAACAGCAAACTAAATTCTCTAGATTACGCTCACGACGGAGTTATGTTAGCAAACAATGAAGAGGGGATGAACCTGATGAAGAGAATTTTCGAAGAATATGTGAGAGCAAAGCACCTGGCGGTAAACGTAGAGGGGACGAAGGCGATGTGTTTCTGAAGTACAAAGAACAAAGTCGATTACGTTTTGCAGATGAACGGGCAAACAGTGGAAAAGGTCAAGAGTTTATGTTCCTAGATCTTTGGTTTCAGGCAGGTCGGAAAAAGAGGGTGCAGGCGAGGGAATGAATAGAATTTGCGACTAAAGTAATGGGCAATGTATGGTGTATAGACAAAAGAAGGTTCAAGAACCATTGGGTAATGAGGATTTGTTTTTGATGCGCCTTTTTGGGCATTTTCGTTTGATGGAGTGGATGTCTGTGGATGAATGGAACATAGGAATGTGGATAGCATGGATGAGCGATCTCTCAGATGGGGAATGAGGGTTAGTTGGAGTTGCCCAGGATGCATGTTAAGGGAAGAATTAGGAAGGTCAAAAATGGTAACTAGACAAATGAAGAGAGTCTGGAGGTTTGAAAAGGGAAGGGGGTATAATAGAACAAGCATGTGTGTACGAAGTACGGTAAAACGAGATGATAGGCAACCTTGAGAAATTCGAAATGGAAGGAAAAATGGACAAACATGAGAAGGTTTTCTTGTGTGCGAGAAGGGGTTATGGAATAACAGGACATAGTTTTACAGCAATTAGTAAGACAAAGGGAAGAGAGAGGGAAAAATATTATGAAATAGAAGTACAATAGGGGGTATATGATAGTCAAAGGGCTAAAAGGAATCAGAATATCTGCAAAAAACAAAAAAGGAAGACAAATAGAGTGGTGTAAAAAGCGTACAAATGTTTCATAGGAGAGCAAGATGTTCAGTTGAGTGTGGAAGAGTGCTTAAGATGGATTTTGGATGGTAATGGGCAGGGTGTGATGTGGATAAAGAAATTGGGAGAAGTAAAGGAAGGAAAGAGAACAGGGCAGCTTCAAAGAGGCAATTCTAATAAAATGACTGTAAAAAGTAAAAGGTAATTTCAAAATCGTGGAGAATGTATTTTTTATGGTAAGAGGAAACGGATTTCCTAGAAGATCACCCATTAATATGGATTGCTTTGAATTGCGTTAGTGATTATATTATCGTTATTTGCGTTTATAAAATCTTTAGTCTGATCACCGGCCTTGCTTCAATTAAAAAATTGTCGCCGCATTTACCCCACCACGTGGCTTTAAAACTAAATTTTATTTTAATTTAAAATAAATTTAAATACTTTCTCTAGGATTCTTTTCATATGAGAAAGATAGAGTCTTTTTTCGAAGTGTTTAGGTATCGTTGACTTCAGAAGATTGACACGAATAATTTCTTACTTTACAGCATCGGGGTTCAGCTTTTTTTATTTTCTTTCAAGTAGGAAATTCACGACAGTTCGAAGCCTCGAAAATTATAATACATTGTCTTTTTATCAAGTACAAAATCATATTCATTTTTTCAGATGACATTATGATGAAATTGCAACTTTCGACGTTTATTTTCGCACGCCTATGATCGTTATTTTCTTAGACATAAATTCCAGCAAGAGTAGAAGATGTCTCCAAGACTTCTTTGGAAAATTTGTTTTACAATTTGTTTTAGAAGTTAGTTATATAGGTTCAATGTCTTCTAGTCCATGGACACGTTTGTAAGTAGAAGGAAGCCTGGTGGGTGGAATTATTAACCTGTCAGGATTAGCATGCCTCTAAAGAGGATCCCTAGCTGAAAGAGACCTGGACCTAGACCTCACAGACGAATAATGATATGCGGAAGTCCCGACACGTGAACTCCCCGGAATAGGTTCACTATTAGGTGAAGTGTCAAACTGTAAACCTAACTCTGCAGCAAGAAACAGATGATTATATTCAAGTAAAGTTGACGAGGCGGTGTAGAAAGCGGAAATTAGAAAATTGCCCCAATATTTTAAGCATTCACAGAATTAATTAAATTGAAAGCCTTTAATCTTGTAAGAGCTTAAAACTGGCAAAAACGCTATCTCTTGCAAAATCGTTTTAATTGGCTCAAAAATTGGTTACATTCAAGCCCCATATCTTAGTTAACTGGTCAGAACTCTGAATTTACAACTATTCAAAATTAATAAAATTATCCAGTTACTAAGAAAGCTATCTTAAATCGCTCCATTTTAGTCTATTTTGATTTTACACTAAAAATTTGAAATTTTGAAATTCTAGTCATTTTTAACTATACGCTTGCAGTTTAGTAAAAACTGGCGTTTGGTATCTATGTGGGATATTATGAGACTTAACAATAACGGCCCTATTTTTTGATTTTCATATGAGTTTTGTTTTACATAAAGCAGCTTTATATTTTTAGCAAAATATTTATTTATTATAACTTATTCTGTATCGATGTAAATTCCTTAGGCAGAGATTATGCACTTACAGAATATTTTGAAATAAATAAAGCATAAAAAGATAGGTTTCAAAAGCTGAAGTATTTTGTTTAAACTTCTGATATCATGATTTGTTTCTGTATGTATTTAAAAAATTTAAAAATTTATTGAAAATTTTGCGGTCGCCTGTGGGGCATGATCTCTCTTCTCGGCGAGCCCATGTATTTCAGTAGGGAGTTAGAGTTTAAAACTGCTTTTGCTACGTACTATAATAGATTATTAAGAAAATATAAAGGTAAAGCTGAAACTGTCTGGAGTAATTTTTGGTGTCACGTTATACCTTCAAAAATTATTATACTATATCATTTTTATTTTAGAATATTTATATTATTTCAATGAATAGCAGTAATATGACAGTCACCATACCCAGGGTATGTGGTATGCTGTGTTAAATGCTAAAACCATTAATTAATTAAATATTCAATTATGACGTAATTAAAAGGCGGTTTCTAGTAATAATATATGTTTCCTTATAATGTAAGGTTCACCTTAAAAAAAAGACACATTAAAATACTATTTCAATCATAATTTATAGCGCAATGAATTGAAAGCGGGTCACTATAACCCACTCAACCCTACCTCTTTGAACTTGAACACAACGGCATTCAACGCGAGAACTATTGGATATCTCAATGTTATTCTAGCAATAATAATAAAAAATAGTAGTGCATATAAATTTATTTGAATCAAGATTATTTTTTATTGAAAGTTCTAAATTGGTGGCGCTGTCGTAGCTTCCCAACGGGCGTATAGTTTAAATAGAAATGAGGTAGGAATCAGGTAATTATTAATCAGATAAGATTGTAATTAAGTAATAAATTTCTTTAAAATTGCGATGTCCAGAATGCAATTATTGCAGGCAAACAAAATTATCAGTCCACAGAAAATAGAAACAATGAAAATAAGTAATATATACAATCCGTAAAATTGAAAGCGTATTAGTGATAAGCAGGGAGCAGAGAAAAACAGTCTGAAGTTGCGCACCGATCCTAGACTCTGTTCCCTTGTTGCGGAGAAGCATAGCATGAAGGAAAGTGGTGGGGGATTGTTTTATTTTCCCAGTGTGCGCGCGCTGCCTCACAACCATGCGATGGGTATCCGTAACAGCAGAGCCGAGTCTAGGCTCCTTGCGCAACTTCATACTGGATTTTCCGCTTTCTGCTCATCCCTAATCGCTTTAAAATTTAAGAATGTATAAGTTATTTATTTTAAAAGTATCTATTTTCTATCGATTCATATTTTTTTTTTAATTCAATAATGATGTTATTTGCAAGATAAATCAGAAGAGGCTCCCAAAAGACTTTGGTGGTTCATCATCAAGGAGCGGACGAGTGCAGTCGGTAGTTGCACACTGAGCTCAGACACTGCTCACTTGTTGCGGATAACCGCCGCATGGTGGGAGTGATGAGATATCATTGGATGTGCTCGGCGTGCGCGCGCTCTTCCACCATATCCTGACATTCGATAGTTACCCGCAAAAGGGAAGGAGAGGTAAGGGTCGACGCGCAACTTCAAACGGCCAGGTTAGAAGCCATGAAGGTTAAAGACTTTTATAAGATTATGAATGACAAAAAAATTGCGATTTATTGAAAACCTTTGCACGATTATAATAATAAAGGTGCGTCATCATATTATTACTTAGCCGAGACGAATTATTTTTACCCAGGAACCCATGAATGTTGAAGAATTTCATAAGATCTTAAAGGGCAAGCAAATTGCTATATTCTAAAACCCTGAAAACAATTTTTGAAACATAGATATATTATTTTATTTGTATACTTACCAATTAATTAAGGATAGCCGCTAATGTTAGCAACGGAGTAGAAAGGATCTTCATTTTTTTGAAAGTAGAAAAAAATAATTACTGTATTATTAAAGAATTTGGTTAACAGTGTAATTCATGATTATTATGGTCCCTTAATAAAGTAAATAAAATGTCGTATGTTTCTTATCATATGTATTATCTACGCCTGGCGCTTTTTGTGAGATATTTGTGTTTCATTAACTAATCGCAGAAATAATAAATTTTTAATATTATTTTAAAGGTATTTGCTACGTTTTGAAAAGAAAAACATTGTTAGTTTAATTAATATACGCCTGAAAACAATTTTATGATAATTCCAAAGATTTTTCTGTTATGAAAAAGATGATAAGTTTGCTTTTGCAGTCAATTTCTTTTTTAGAATATGCAAAAGGTGTGTATTTTATGTACTGAATTTCGAAGCTTATTTACTTCCTAGTTTGGTCCAATGTATATCAGGTGTTCTCTACGAAGAGAAACAGATTTTTTTACTTTTTCGTGATAACAAACATTTTTCAGGTCATTTAAATTAAAATATAAAAACTTTAAAATATGTTAAGATTTGTAATTCAAATTATTCTTTATAACTAACAGCAAATATTTACTTTTTTCCAGGTGAGTGCAGATTATTGCAAGTATTCGTGTAAGGTTCACGTAAGTAAAAAATATAAAATTCTCGCGCATAGAAACTCTTAATACTGTAAAGTGTTTAGAAATAAAATAAAATATTTGTAAAATTAAAATTATAAATCCCTTTAAGAATGATATTAACAATTAACATTTAACTACAATCTATTTTGGTGATGTGCCTTACAAAAACTTTAAATTCACCCATTAGACATCGCATGAAAAATTTAATTTTTAAATAAATTAAAATAAAAAAATTATTTTTCTACTTCAAAAAGAAAATTTTTTATGTGTTAATTGTATTTAGTTTTAAGAATAAACATATTAAATTAAATTTTTATATAATTTGAATTGTTTACTTTACAGGTTTGTTTATAAAGAATTAGCCGAATTTTACATTTTTTATAGATTTCTGGACCGGAAAATAAAATGTTTTTGATTTGAACATTTTCAAAAATTGTATCTAATGAGTTCAAGTTGAATTCGGTCAACTTTGTTTTTTTTTATCATTTGGCTTATGATGAAAGGGCTACTTTGCTGGCAGTAATTTTCAAAATTCTTCTGATTCTTTCAATCTTGAACCTATATTATTTGATCAAAGTGTTCTAGATTATCTTGTGCGTGATTTAGATCTTCGAAATGACTGAGGTGAGTTATTAGCATCAAGATTAAAAGAAAGGAATATGTTGTCTCCTACAACTAAAGTCTCGTGACATCCAAAGATAGTGGAAGAATTAAAAAAAATCGAAGGAAGAATACTTGTATGTTGTAATAATTTTCAAAGATTAATGAATTAATTCATTCCTGGAATACAGAAACCAACTAATCTTAGGAATTTTATTCAATCTTCTAATATCAGTCTCAAACCTGTTCTACTTCACAATAGCAGTGAATATGCAATGAATATGAATATATGAATATGCCGCTCTTCTAGATTCTATCAAATTAAAAGAATCACATAAATGTATAAAACTTCTTCTCGATAAGATAAAATACAATGAACAATACTAGCTTATTTGCTTGAAGGAGTTTGCTTTATAGGTGCGTCGCTTGTATATATGTCTCTACCGCTAAATGTGTAACGTGTTGTTAAGTGGAGAAGGTGCCTGCCCAGCCCTAAATGTGAAATAACTGGGCGGTGCGTTTTGATATATCTGATCGTTGACATAAGTGAGCTTTGCCTTAACTGGAAGTTTAGCGTATACTATCAGGTCAGCAATCAGAATTTACCAAATACCCCCGCACTGGAAGAAAAGAATTGGTCCCCTACAACTGACTCAGCTATTGGAAGAAAAAATATTACAAATTTTAGCCTTCTTAATAAAAAAAATTATTGTTGCCACTTCATTTAATATTCGGCTAAAGGAAGCGATTTGCTTAGACGTTGGTTGTAAATGACGAATGTTTAAAATACTTACATTAAAAATTTCCTAAGTTATCTGATGCCAAGATAAACGGAGTATTTGTCAGTTCTGACATAAGAGCTTCAACAAAAGATTAAAATTTTATTTAACAAATTACGACTTCAAAACAAAAAGCATAGCTAACTTTGAAAAATGTAACATAACACTTTCTAGATAATAAACGACACCCTAATTACAAAAAAATTGTACCTGATATGCGTAACAATTTTAAGAAATTGGTATGATGTAGGAGTTATAAAGTGCACTTTTTATTTTCTGATTTTTATTTTATCAATGAATTTTGTAGCTGGTAGCTACTGTACTGGTAACTAATAGCTGGATTACGACTATAGTGGCTATAACATAAACTACTATAATCATTAAAAAGATCTTTTAATGAAAAACGATATCGTTTGCACAAAAAATAAACGAAAATTATATCCTAAAACTTGGTTCCGCCATATTGGGTCTGCCATCTTAAATTTTTAAAACTTAAAATGAAATGCTAATTTGTTGGTTTTAAGACACTATTTCTGGTAAAAATTAAATAATTTCTTAAAATTCTTTGTCCAATGATTTTTATTTTAGAAAATTCAGATGAAACAATTTGATTATAGGTGTTTTATTTGATTCCATTACAATATTAAAAATATTCATTAAACAGTTTAAAATTTAAGAGAAACAATTTGTAGTTGGTATTTATAGGATGGCATTTTTTGTGAATTTCAAGAAAATAGAAAATTTAGTTAAATTGAAAGTTCAATATGATTATGAAAAACTTAGTTAAATTAGATAATTTTTAAACTTTATAAATGTTTCTTTTATTCTTCTTTCTATTAATTTAAAAATT
This sequence comes from Druon quercuslanigerum, assembly GCA_010014905.2. Taxonomy (NCBI): domain Eukaryota; kingdom Metazoa; phylum Arthropoda; class Insecta; order Hymenoptera; family Cynipidae; genus Druon; species Druon quercuslanigerum. The sequence goes on from JAAAKG020034676.1 coordinate 11,881, forward strand.
TAAATTTAATTAATTTTTTTAAATAAAAGAATCCAAGATTGCAATATATATTGGATTATAATTATTTAAATCTGAAACAATATTTGTACAATTATTACCATCTTTCTCAATGAAGAACATTTGTGTCCTTTAAAGTAAATTTTTTTATACTTCACTTCCTGAAAGAATCTTTACTTTTATTCTTTTTTTATTGGTGATACTTAACAATTTCTTGTGTAGCATCATTTTTTTAACGCGAAAAAGTGAACACTTTTATTTAAAATTTTTTTTTTTTGCAATTTTAAGAAAAGAGGTTTTATTATCAAACGTGTTTCTGAACTAAAACAAAGAATTTTGAAATTTTTAACTGATTGTATAATATATTAAGTAAGAAAAACGCAGTCATATTACTTATTTTTGTCCTTTTTCTTTAGATACAAATCCGGAAATTTTATATTTCAATTTTTTTATAATTGGAAGAAGAAAAATCACTATTCTTAACATTTTGATTGAGCTGGATAAGCGTAAATTCTATCATTTTAAACATTGTTCTTTAGTTTAGTGGAGTTGAATTTTCTGCATTTTTAAAAAAACTAATTGTTAAACAGTTTAAATTACAGTTTTTTTTAAATTCTTCATTTTAAAATCTGGAATTTAAAATTTTTATTTTTATTATCGTAGTTTGTATTTGTGCAATCAAAGAAAATTCTTTTGAAATGCGTATCTTTAAATACTTTTCAATTTGAAACTGGAAATCTGAATGGTCGAAAACTAAAGATCAATAATAAATTAAACTTTTTGAATTTAAAATCACAGTGAAACTCTAATACTGTGCCGATTTTAGGGGTGGCGGTGGTGCGGCACAGACCCGATTGAGTTTCGCTTCGCTTTTGTTGCGCTGCATAATTGTAAAAATCCTTACTGATTTAAATCAGTTACCCATTTGTTACTGATTTAAATGTAGGAATTAAATAAGGGTAATTATCTTAAAGGTTCCTGATGAATCATTTAAGTGTTAAATATAAGATAAATCCAGATGTATGCTTAAATAGAAGCTTTCCTGAACTAGGATCTTAAAAACTAAATCATACAGTAATCCCTTTTTAATTTTGTATGATGCTTTCAGAAGTCCATTCAGTTCAATTGGAACTAGAATGTTAGTAAATGAGTACGAGTCATTTCTCAAAATGACTCGTACTCATAAACAGTCACATTGGCATGAAATTTAATCAACGGGTAAATAAAAGAAGTCGCAGATTATCATAGCTTATAAAAAAAATTATTTATTGTTTGCAAAATAATTTAGCAGCACTATTAAGAAAATATTAAAATTTTATATCTCCTTTTTGTTTGATCATTTTTAATATCAAGTTACTATGTACATTTTTATTCGGCTCTAGAGCTTCAACAATATTATACGTTACACGCGCTTCAACCGATTTATTTGATAACCTTTAACAATTGGGCGACTTGTACCTACTGGAGTTTCACTGACTTCTTCTGAGGTTAATGTCATAATCGTGCCGCTCTCCATGTTTATTTTTGCCCGCTTATTATCGCTAATATGATAGATATACAATCCAGCAAGATTGTTCATATTCTCCAATATTGCATAGACGTAACCGTCGGATGTCGATAAAACAATTTGCTCATGCGTTGGCACACGCTGATAGGCATTATATCCCAGTCTCAATTTAATTGGTGAATTGGTAGGAAAAGTGTACTTTCGAAATTCAAATATCCGCCGAGGATTGGCCTTAGAAGTAATTCGAATAAAAGGAAGATCTTCAAGATCATATCCACGTCTGTTAGCAGAAGGTAGCTTGGTAGGTGGAAACATGAACCTGGTAGGGCGAAGAGACACTGGTGGAGGAGACCTAGATCTAGCACGAATAGCTGGCTCAGTTGAAGCAGAAGGCATGTGTGAAGAATAATGTCTGGCAGGAGGAAACTCAGCAGGATGAGACCCAGAAGGTTGGTGGCTGGCAGGAGGAGACCTGGACCTGCACCTGGTCGGCGGAGGAGATCTGGCAGGAGTAGAAGAAGTTCTGACACGAGAATCACGAGGAATAGATTCGCTTTTAGATGAAGAGATGTACTGTGAACTTGATGCTGTAACAAGAAATGGACAAGACAAAATTCAGATTTCGGAAAATTTTTTTAGTGTTTAGAATTAGTCACTCGATTATGGCAGCTTAATATCTTAAATATTTTCAAAGTACAAACATGGCGAAAGTGGACGATGGGAATTAGGACTTTAATTAATTATTTACATTCTTCACTCGATTTAAACTGTTTGCTAATAATCATCTTAATGTTTATAATTCCTGAAAGTAAAAGCAAGAATCCAAAGAAAAAATTTTTTGCCTCGATAAGGATGATGTAGCAGTGCTACATCATCCTTAGTGATTGATTTAGTGATTGATTAGTGATTGATTTGATATTAATTTAAATAAAAAAGATGAAAGAAGTAAAACAGAAAAGAAAGAGAATTTGTTTAGTTGCCTTCTCATTTTTCTTTCATCTCTTTCTTTTGTTGTTGTGCAAATATGGCCGTTGGATTCTTGGTTTGATCTTCAGGAATTCTGCACATGAACTTATGACTGATTAAAATCCAAAGTTTTGAAATAAAATGCGAGATAAATCAATGCATCAATAAGTTTAAATGAAAGTGTGTGAATAATTAGTAATTTTTAAAGATTTACAAAGAATCGGGGTGAAGTGCCCTCGTAAATGAATTCTTATGGGAATTTGTGAACAAAAGAAGCTTATACGTTAAAAACCAAAAAACGCTAAAGCTTTCAAATTTCAACAAAAAAGATATATTTTCTACGAAAGAGTACATTTTATCTATCATATCTTTAACCCATTAAATGAATTAAAATCTATCTTTTATGTATCATATCTTTAACCCATTAAATGAATTTTAAACAAACCAATTACTTAAATTTGTAGCCAAAACGAACTATTTTCTATAGGAAAATAGAAATAAAAAATACATAAATTTTAACCAAATTAATGTTTTTTCAAACAAACAATGATCGATTTTCAACAAAAAAGACTAATGAGAGAGAAATTTTTAAAGTTGAACTTTCAACTACGAATGGGTATATTTGCACTAAATATAGAATATTTACATTTTCAGCAGAAAAAATTATTTTCGACATATAAAAAATTAATTTGTTACAAAATAACTTAGATTTTCACTAATAAAATAAATTTTTATTAAAGTATTTTAACTTTAAATAAAACCGGCAATTATTCCCTGCTATAGAATGCTAGCTTACAACAAAATAAATAATTTTTCAAGTAAATTGTTCAATCTTAAGTTAAGACAATTATTTTTAAAAAAATGTATAACAAAGCAGTTTAATCTTTAACCAAATTTTATAACTTTTAATTTGAAATAAATAAACTCTCTTTTTAAGTTATATTAATTAATTTTGCATTTAAATTTAAAAAAGGAGAGTTTATCGAAAGGAAGAGAAAAGAGGTATTTTTTATCACTATTTAATAATAATTAATAAATAGTGAATCAGTGACTCCAAGGAAATAAAAGGTCGTATCTATGAATTGTTTACCGCTTAGAAAACCAACAATAATTATTTTGATATGTTTAACATTTTTTAATTTCCGAAAAATCATATTCAGCATAATTATTTATATTTTAAGCAGTGAACGTTTAAATGTGAGTTTTATAGTTATTGGTGAAAATATCACATTTTTCAAAACTTTAAATAAAAATCCCTTATGAATTTAAATTACTGGTTTATTACTGTTTTTCTTAGGTTATTACAACACATAAATCCATTTACTATTTTGTATTCATTACAAAAAATTTTGAAAATAAATTTTTTGGCCAATACCAGTGGTGATATGGCTTTGGAATTATACTCATCAAAATATTTCAATTAATTCAAATTATTCATTTCCTTTAAGAGAATAGTATACAATTGTTACTTTTAATTTACTAATAATTTTGTTATCAAATTCTGATTTTTTTACTAATAATTTATTTTCTATACTTTTGTTTAATTTTGAAAAAATTTGTCACTTTTCCCTAAAAATAAGAGCTCTCTTTCTGAAAAAGATTTTTTGGATCTTGCACAGTTTTTTCAGAGACTGGAATTTTTATTTTTTTCCAAACGTTGTTAATTTAAAAAAAACTACAGTCCTTCTTAAAAAACAGTTTAAAATAAATTTTCAGATCAAAAATTAAAAATAGCTGTCAAAGTAATTCATAAATTACAATCACAGATTGGATTGAAATTTGATAACCGGCTTTATGGTTTACCAAGAAAAATATTCCCTTTTTTTTTATTCAAATGCGAACTGCATAAATATAAAGCAATTAGAAAGTCCAAATATTTTTTTTGAAATAAAACTCTTTTCTATTATGAAGTGTAGCTTTATATTTTTGATTAAAAATTTTTTTTTTTTGTTACAAAATTATACAATTTGGTTGAAGATTTAACTACTTCATTGTAAAATTTTGTTTTCACTCTAATTTTCTTACCAAAGATTTAAGAAATACTTTTTTCTTTATAAATTGTTTATTAACTACAACATTTAATTTAATTTTAATTTTGAGTTCATCATTTAAAAAAAAACTTATAAAGCTCTGAGTTTGTAGTGGACACAAAGCAACTTTTAATGATTTTACAAAAACTGAATATAATTTCAAAAAGGTTTAACAAGTGTTTTAAGCATTTATTTTAATGTGAAATAAAATCCATTTTACTGAGGTCAAATTTATATTTGCATAAACCTTAAATGCATTTGTAAAAATAAAGATCTATTTATATATTATTATATTTACCAATAAAATGTAGAACTATAACCAACGATAGCACCAGATTCGAAAGGATCTTCATTTTTTCTTACTTAGAAAAAAAATACTACAACATTAATCAAGAGTTCAGTGCGCGATTTCCACGTTCTATGTCACACTGCATAATATATACTATATTTCTTATCTCATAAATTTGATATGCATCGAGCTCGCCAATGTCAGATATTTGTATTTCATAAATCAGTGCTGAGAAAAAACAAATTTTATTTACGTCATTATGCAGGTATTTAGTCAGTTTCAAGAAGGAAAATTTTTTTATTCATACCGACTCAAATAAATGTTTATTTTTAAAGAAATTATACACTTAAATTAAAGCCATGGAGGTCACTTTTAAGGTATTATCCGTTAAAAGATTTCATTTATACCTTAAATATATACGCCAATATAGTGCCTAATGACATCCTTAGTTATTCATTTTCTAGAACATCATATCGAAAACTTCTTTCTTCTGTTGGAAAAATGATTTTTAAAAAAAAATTTAGAGATGGCTATGAATTAAGTAATTTTGAATATTCGATAAATGATTTTTTAAATATAGGAGAAACATTCATAAAATTTTTGTTCTAAAGATTAAATTGTTGGCATCAAGGTAAGTTATATTTTCTTAGATTTTTATAATTTTTGAAAAATTGTTTCGGCACTCTTATCCAAGCGAAAAAAAAACAATATAAACAAAAAATTCGAGCAGACAGGAGCAGCAACGAAAGCACGACGCTAGAAATTTTGCTATTTTTGTATTTTGTTCATTTTTTTGCTTTGATATAAGTGCCCAAACGTAATTGATTATTTTTGACAATTTTTTTTTCTTTTAATTAAATAATAATACAAATAAAATAAAAAAAATACAAAAAAATTAGATTATTTGGTTGCCATCTCATTTATTTTTTTATTTTGGTCCAAAAAATAAATTCCTTTCCCTTCTGTTTCTCGGTTTTATTTTCAGGAATTCTGCACAATAACTTTATTATTGGACTTCAAATAGATTTTAAATATTTTATTTTAATTTCAAAATTTGATTCAAATTCCTTCAATTTTAATTTTTTGCATAAATTTTACCCTGTAATCTCAACTTTGTGATCAAAATGCAATTTAAAGGGTGCTTATAGCATTGTGCAAAATGGAATAATTAAAATTGTATAAATTAAAATCCAAAAACTTTGGAAAATCGATCATTCGGAATAAAAGATTTAACAGTAAGCTCTAAATATTTTTTTATAAACCTAAAAAAAATAGGAAATGACCTTTTTCAGCAAGAGCAAAAAAATTTTAAATTTAACGTTTTAGAAAATTATAAACAAAGGATTTAATAAGGCACTCTAATAAACTAGTTTTGCAAAAATTACTCTTTTTACTGAATAATCCTGAAGTTACGTAAATAGGAATATCCAAGTAAGAAATTTTTTGAGAAACTTTAGTTTGATAGTTCAGTAAAAAATATTATTAAAGAAAATCACAATTTATTTTGTATTTGTGATTGACCGCAATCCAGTTAGACATTGCATCAGAATTATAAAAATTATAAGAAAATTTATAAATACATTTGACAATAACTCGGAGTTTCCGTGTACACTAGATTGGAAGATTTCAAGATTGCATCGGATCACGAAAGGTTTTTAAATGTTGCATGAGATTTAAAAAGATTCCATGCATCATAGGAAGTTCATGATAGAAAATTATTATATGGAAAATAAATTATAGAAAAATTAGTATTAGAATAAGTAATGAAAAATACTCTTCTGATATTTTGATGCGTTTGAAAAGATTTGTAAGAGTATCAAAATTTTTTTAATTTTATTTAAATCTAAGCTCAATTAAAGTTTTTAAAATCTACCAACATATAAACAATAATTACAAGTGTTATAAATATTAATATTCTTTTCTAAATTCTTGAAATCCTCAATAATGTTTTAAAATAATAATAATTTATTAAAGTTCCCTGGGGAAAAAATTTGAATCAAATATAAATATGATTTAAATACAAAAATTTAGATTTCTTTAACTCCCTATTATAGATTTAATGAACTCCTTTGAATTTTGTAAACTTCTGCTGAATCCCTTAAAATCATTTCAATGTTTAGAAAACGAGAAAATCCTTTTGTAATAGGATGATTTTTTTTATTTATATTATTATTATTTACTTAACTGCAGCATAAGATACAAGTTCAATATATAGATGGATGATTTATTTAGAATAATTAAAAAATAATTTAAAATAAGCTTAATTAAAAATTTGAAAGTTTCTGGAAATTCAATAAGATCTAGTAAAATCCTTTGAAGTTTAATTAAATTTTATTTATGTACCAAATTTTACTACAAATCATTTAAAATTTCAGGAACTCCTATCAAGTTTTTTGAAATCCCTTCATATTTTTTATATCATTTTAAGTCCTTTAGAATCTCTTGGAATCTCCAAAAATCCTTAAACATTTTTCAAGTTCCTCGAACTACCTAAAAATCTTGTGGATCTTTTTTATCCTTAAAATCTCTTAAATTGTACAAATCTCAAATAAATTCTTTAAATTTATTTTAGGTTATTTATTAGAATTTATGATGTGGATGTCAATAAAAGACATCCGCATTTGGGGGCCGGGGGGCCAAAATCAGTTGAAAGTAAACAAGAAGGGGGGGGGGGTCCATCTATTTTCGGACAACAATAAATGAGGTCCATTTCTTAAAATTCCTCTATTTCATGAAATGTAGACGATTTCAAATTTTCCTGCGGTGATTCAGACGATTGCAGCGCCATCCATCGGTCCGAGGAAAACCTGGAATATTCTGCATTCAGCCTTCATAATCAAAACGATCTTTTTTCGTTCCCATTTCACGTATAGTGACGTCGAACAGATTTTTTTTTTTAATTCTAGATTTTTTAAAATTTTGTACCTCGACTTCAACTTTTAGCAGGACCTAGGAAAATTGTGGCAAAAATCTGAAAATCGTATCTGAGTTGAGTTTTAGTCGGCGATCACGGTTCTCGGCCGGGCTGCAGCTCGCCTCCTTCGTTGAGGCAGGACCGAATAGGCCACGCACAGAGGTGGTGCTTTATTGAGGCTCTCTTATACTTTGATTCTGCTCATCATAAATTTTTATTTCAAATTATTGTAAATTTTTTAAACTATTCATTGTTTTTTTTTAATTCTGTACATTTATTTCAATTCAGAATTATCCCAATATTAAACAATAAAAAATGATGAACACTCTTTTCATTGGTTAAAATTTTTATCAACTAGAATATTAGTAAAAACTGTAGATATATTGTTACAAAAGCAAGCTATTTTTTAAACGAATTGAACAGCTAAATTCAAAATAAATAATTTAATAATAATGGAATTTCCAAAATTAATTAAGTATAAGACAGCGCGTAGGTGTAATGAAAATTATATTTTCAATTTCTAATGAGTAGTCTATTATTTTCCTTTAGACAAGCATTTTTCTTACGCAAACATTTTTCGATAATCAAAATTACAAAAAAAGGCCAAAATCAATTCCCACCTCTGTGCGTGGCCTATCTGGTTCTACCTCAACGAAGGAGGTGAGCAGCAGACCGGCCAAGAACCGTGATCGTCGACTAAAACTCAACTCAGATACGATTGAACATTTTTAATCGCATCTCGGGAAACGATAAAGATTTTTGAAGTTTCTTCGGCTTAAATGAAGGATAAAATTACAGGCATAATGACGTATAATTTTGAGATTTATACAGCAATCTTCCTAGGACATGCTAAAAGTTGAAGTCGAGGTACAAAATTGTAGAAAACCTAGAATTTTTTTTTAAAACTTATGACGTGCTGTATTCTCTTCAGCAAATCACAAAAAAATCTGCTTGAAATTACTAGACGTGGAATTTCACAGGCTTTCCAACTGTTTTTTTAAAAATGCCCTGTCATAATTTTTCGCTAAGTTATAGTGGTTCAAAGCCAGTAGTGATTTTTAATAGTGCTTGCGTCAATCGATTCATGTGGTTTTTACAAGAAAATTTTATGTTTAATTATAAGAATAAATTTTTCTTGAATTCATGAGGGCTAATCTCTTATAATTGCATAATGATGAAAAAATGTAAAAATATAAAAAAAGAGGGGGGATTTGCGTTTGGGACGTCCTTTAAGGGAAGGGGGTGGAAATCGGACAAAATCGGAAAATCGGGAAAGGGGAGTGTAAAATTTGGAAAATTTAGCGTACGTCTTTTATGGACGGCCCCTAAAAATATCTTCAAATATTTAATTGTGCTAAAAAATTCTTTGAGACCTTTTAAAATGATGTAAATCTTTTGACAAACTTTTGAATTCTAAAAAAATCCTCCGAAATGTTTGGAATTCTTTAAAATCTCATAAACTTCCTCAAAAAGTTTCGAAATTTTTTTGAAATCCACCTGAATATTTTTGCACCTTTCTAAAAAAGTCGTTATTCAAAAGATTTAAAAATCCTAAGGATATTCATAAAAGTCTTAAAATCCGTAAAAGCCCTTTGTAATTTGTTAAAATCCTTTAAATTTCCTTAAACGTTCCTCATACGTTTTAGAGTATTTAAAATCAAGATAAATTTTTAGCAAATCTGACAAAAATACTTGAAATCTATGAAAATTTTTCAAATTCCTGAAATTCCTTAATATTAATAAAAATCTTGGGTAAAATAAATAAATAAATAATTGAATTGTATGTTATCTATTTTTTGCATACACTATTTTAGTCTATTAGCATTCTTTTTCTCTATAGTGATTTTCCTATAAAGCTTCTCTTTAATAATTTTTCTAGAATCGCAAAAAAATGGTACGAAATTTAATTAAAGATTGCATATGATTCCAGAGAGAGTCTACATCAGATTTCTAAAGTAATTAACGCGTCAGTTAATACCATCTCTTAAAAAGAAATTTTGAGAAAAACATTCTAAATCAATTTGATTTTTTTTCATTATTTGTAACATTTACTTTGTTTTAATAAGTTATCCGCACTTAAGTAATATTTTTTTGTATTATCTTTATAAAAGTAATAGTTGCTTTATATATAAAAAAAGTCTTTTAAAATTAGGTACTGTGAATAAATAAAACAGTATTCTGATGCAATACGGAGTACTTTTTAATGATTTTTTTAGTCACAGAAAAATTGAAATTACTTACAAGAAAAAAAGAATCATAATTTTGTTTTGAAACTTGTTAAAAAATATAATATTTTTGAGAAAATTAGAAAGGATTTTTTAGTATTTTATATTTTTTTTTTAAATCTAGAAGATTGAAGAAAAAATTATTTTTCAGGATTTTACCAAATATTAGGAAAAATTTAAGTCATTTTAAAAGATTTTCGTTAGTTTTTAAAGTTTGGAAGAAACAAAATTCAACGCCTCTTATTTTCCTAAAAAAATTTTAGCTAACTCGAATTTTTTTGGAAATTTTTTTAATTAATTCAAAACGTTTAAAAAAAATTGTTTTGAAATCTTCCAAATTTTCTTAGGAATTTTAAGAAAATTATAACGGATTTTTTAATATTTTAGATATGTCTACAAAATCTAGAAAACTATTTAAAAACATTATTTCGCATGATTTTGCAACACATTAGGAAAAATTCAAGACTTTTTAAAATATATTTGGGACTTTTAGAAGATGGCAAGGAAGAAAAAAACATTTGGTAAATTTTTAGACATGCTATAAAGTTTTAAAAATTCTAAATATATTCAGAATTTTTTAAATGCTTTAAAATATTCTTAGCTGACTCGAATTTAAAAAAAAATATTTATTCAGAATTTAAGACAGTTGTTTTAAAATCTTTCAAGTTACCCTAGGAATTTTAAGAAAATTTGTTTATATACTTAAAACCTTTGAAAAAGTTGGTAAAGCTTTTAAAGTTTTAGAGGAAAATCTTAAAAACAAAATCTGCGCTTCAAAAAATTTGGTATGTTTTGAAACTCCTTTCATATCTCTTGAAATCTTCTAAATATATTTTTAATTTACCTAATTTTTAAATTATTATTAAATTGAAACCTTTTTCTGTAAAATCTTAACTTTTTTCGAAATTGAAGGAAATCCCTTAAAGTTTTTTGAAATTTTTTGAAATTTTCTCTTAATGTTTATTTTTAAAACTGGAAAGTCATAGAAAATGTTTTTATAAATCTTAAGAGAGCTTGTTTTTCAAATCATTACAAAATTTTTAAAACTTGTTATAAGTCTAAATCATTTAAATTTTTCATGTAGTTTATTTCAATTCCAAAAAATTTCAAATTTTCCAGATTTCTTGATTCACATTTTTTTAAATGTTTTTAAATATCCTCTTAAAAATAATTTTTCGAAATAAAGATTCGTTTTAGTTTTTCCTAGGAACCTAAAGAATTTTTCTAATTTTCTTGAAACCTTACAAGATCTTTAAAATATCTTGTAATTTTTTATTATTTTTAAATCGTTTCAAAACTTCTACTTACCTCTCAAACTTACTCAAAATTACATTACGCCCCAAAAAATTAAGTTTACCTGTAAAATGTTTAAATCCTAAAAGATTAACAAATTGTATTTTAATACCATTTTTTTATAAAAAAAATTATTCCTACATTTTTTCGAAATTATTAAAAGCTTCTTTTTCAATTATTTAAGATAAGTATTTGCCAGAATAAAAGAAATAACAAATTTTAATCTTGCCTGCTTTGATAATTCCAAAACATTGTAAATCACAGGATTTCGAACTAAAGGCAGTTGTCATGTTAAAATTCAGATATCTGAAAAAAATAGTTTTTAAATGATTTTAAGTACAAAAATATTATAACTGATGTCATTTAAAATAAAAAACATTATTTTTTATAAAAAATATTAAAGTTCACAAATAACAGATTAATTTTAACCATGTATTTCACAACTGAATTTCTTCTGACCGTCCTTTCTTATTCATTTTTTATAAATGATTGCATTTTAATAAATGACGTCTTATTTACGCTGAAAACATTCTCTATAACTCTATGATTTTCAATTTAAAAAAGAACTCAATATTCTTAAAATATAATTGATTTTTTTTAAATTTTGGCTTTCGGAAAAAAGTGTTCTAATGATTTAAAGTCATAGAAGAAGCCATACTATCCATTAAAAAATTTATCTTGATAAATTGAAACAGTAAAATTGTAGAGAATATTTTCCCGGAAAAAATAAGCCTTTACTTATTGAAATGCAATAATTTTTTAAAAATTAGGATGAAGCCATTGTCAAGAAAAATTCACTTGTAAAAAAATAGTTAAATTTTATGTTCATTTTGTAAATTTTATTATTTTTTATTACAAATAATGTTTTTTATTCATAATGACATCTATGATAATATTTTAATTTTTAAAATCATGTAAAAAGTATTTTTTGTGATAGCTGACTTTTGGCACTATAAATGAAACAATTTGAAATGTATCGTTCAAAATTTTAGGAATTTTTAAAAAAGTACCTTTAAACTAGGTCACGAATATTTGATCATTTTTAAATTATGGATGACGGTTTTTAGAATTGACTCATTTTATTACAAAGTGTTGAATTAATAACTTGAAAATGATTGATAAAACATTTCTATACAAGGGGAACGACCGCTTGTTAAATATAATTTGATAAGACGTCGAACTGACACATACTAATAAATTGCCATACTCATATGATAAGAAAAGTCGTGCGGCAAAAAAAAAAAGACGCAAAAAGCCAACGGCAAGATCGGAGGTTGAATCTAGTTTTTGAAGTAAATTTTATTGAAAATTGAAGTAATGTCTCCGCTAAAGATTATAAGGAGTTTTAAACTACGTTAGGTTGTGGTAAATATATTATTAGGAAATTTTATGCAAAGAAATTTAATTAACTCTATAGCGCTAGGACGGGTCTCAAAGACCCGGAATTTTTTTGCAGCAGAGTTTTTTTCCTAAAATGTTTTCTCATTTTCAGCAAAACATTTGCTATAAAAAATTCATTTTCATATATATTTTTACAATATTCATTTTTGCAAAACTCTGATAATTAATTTCAAAAAGAAATAAATGAAGCTAAGTCGGTTTAAACCTTTCCAAGTGACACGAAAAAGTTAAGAGGTTCTAGCACTCGAGGCCTAAAATAATATTTTAGGTAAAAGTTAGAAACGATTTTCAAAACTTACAGGAAAGGAATTGGATAGAAAATTATTCAACTCACTTAGTAGAAATCATGCATCTATGTGGATTATTATAGATAATACAAATGTTTTTTAATTGCTAAAAATAGTTTAACGCTGCTGAATTATTTCCTGTATACCATCCTGGGCCTAGTAATAACAAATAGTGAGACTCGTTTCCATTATGCCCAATAGTTTGTTTCTTATAAAATTCGGATGCAATTATTATTTCAGATTTCCTTTGATAGAACGCGTTAGACCTACTGCAACTAAATCGATTTTTTATAGTCAGTGGAGTATTAGTAGTGTTTTTCATTTTCATTTTAGCCCGAATTTAAACTCTGTTTTCATTAACATACATTTCAGCAAGAATATAAGTAGTATTTAAGATCGCAAAGGCATCACCATCCGATGTTGATATAATAATTTGTTCTTGAGTTGGAAGATGCAGAATTTTATGTATGGCTACTTTTAATATCATTGCTATATCGGCAGGACAAGTATATCTTCGAAATTAGAATATCGGAAGCGGATTCTGGTAGGAAATGAATCGAATAGGTTATGTTTTTCGAGGACAAATCCACCTGTTCCTAAAGAAGAAAACCTGGCAGGAGGAACCACTAACCTGGCAGGTGGAACCATTAACCTGGCAGGATGTCAAAAAATTTGTCAAAATTGAAAAATGAGACTATATAACAGTAGCTACAGTCAAACCTGGATGCCATCGTCTTCCATTTCATTTATTCAAGAATTGGCACAAGCGTCACAAAATCGAGGGAGAAACAAGGAAGAGAAAAAACAAGAGAGAGAGAGAGAGAGAGACAAAATTGTTCCAAAACTCTGAATTTAATGTCACGCTCAGTCCCAACATTGATATTATTTCAGGTTTGACTGTATTTTCTTTTATGTAGTTACTTCTGTTGGTAACGATAGTGGTAAGGAACTTACTTTCATAACAAGTTAATGAAATAATAACTAGTTTCATCTTCACTGCTTTAGTCGCAATTGAGACATATTTGCTTCACCTGATGACATATTTTCTTAGTTATTAGCTCCCAGTAATTAATTCGGGAGCTGATCTTGTAATAATTTCCCTAGGTTCCATGATTTGTTCCATGAAAAGTGGATTAGAACCCTATTTTGTTGATGTGATGTTCAAATAATTGTGCCTTGTGGGCATCTGGACAACTATCTTAAAATATTTTATGGGTAATCACCAGTTTTCCTCAGGTATGTTCTATTCGTATAGCACAGGACGGCTTTCGTCTTTCATCAATTATAGGTTAGTTTCATCATTTCCAGTTTCTTATCGGGATCTAACTTTTAAAGGCCATCTGGATGCAGTAAGAAGATAGTCGTAGTATCGGCTCCAATTTTCTATGCATTCACTTGACCCGTTGATTTCTACTAGCTGGTCGGCTTTTTCGTTTGCATTCAGACCTATGTGGCCAGAAAATCATATAAAAGTTCGTTTATTGGTTTAAAGCAGTTCCAAGCCAGTTCTTGTGTTATAACTGGCTTTCAAACTGCCTTTAATGTCGTTTAGCTATCCGAGCATATCGTCATCTGTCCACTAACAACGTATTCTTCTACTAATGTCCTGTCCTGTTTTTTCTTCTATTAATTAATTTATCCTCATTCTTTCTATGCTGTCATTAAGTCCCGCTGCTGACATCCTTACTTATTTGGATCCATAAGAGTACCACTTTTACCTTTTACAGTACAGGTAACCCGTTGCTTTAAATGTATAGCTGCTTACTATTTACACATGAAAAGTCATAGCAAAGTTAAAGGGTTTTGATATGCTCTCTTGCCTTGTTTCTAGAGTCGAAAGGGTGCTGATGTGACTCAGAAACATATTGTGCTTAATCCCAAAACCATATTTATTTGCTCTTTACAGGCAGCTTATTCCGCTCCGTCAGTTATCGGAACATGTAAGGGCTCTTTACAGCGCTTGTATCCTATCAGCCCTGTAGACGTAATACTCGTACTTATTGCTTTCTTTATAACCCCTAACGCTAGCGTTTATAATCCTCTCAACTTATCCTTCATTGTTCTGATTCTCACCCGCGGACAACTGAATGGAAACATGCAAAAATTTTAGACACTAGAATTCAAGCCAAAGGGTCTTCTGCACAATCACAATGTTATGTCAATCTTCCTGCATTTTACTTGAAGATGCTTCTCGCATTTGAGTTTCATATCACGTTAGACTTTTAGGTTTTTAACTGAGATTAAAATCATTAGCCGCAGGAATGACCAAGCTAGCTTTGCCATATATTTCGAGAGCCTTGAACTGTCGCAGCTGAACTATATGATGCACCTTCCTGTGTTTAATCATTTTCTTCATTCAGCCTACGAATCTTACTTCTAATCGCCTTCATCGTAGAAAGCTTCCTATCCAGCTTACTAGATGCTTTAAAACCTCATACCTTAAAGCCTTAAAGTTAAATATTATCTAGAGTAGTGTTGCAAAAAGCACCCTCTGTGTCCAATAAGGTGCTTACAGCATACCCTTCTGCCCCCTCCATGTTTAAGCTGATGCGAAAATTTTTCACAACTAAATGTAGCGGGGTTTCTACAGAACAGCCTTAAAAATGCTTTACTACCCTGCCGTTCTTCTAATGTCATCCAACACCATGTCATGTCAAAATATTTGAGGCAGACATATTTAATTGATAAAAACTAGAATTCCCGAATATTTCGGGAACTGCGATTGAAGGATAGCAAGGAAGCTTCAGCTAAGCTACCTTTTAGATTTTCTGGAGAAAACACAAGAACACCTGTCACTTCTCTAGATTCACGTTTATGAAAAATAAACAATGGCTCTAGTTTTTTTTAAAGGATATCTTCGCCTTCCGAATTTACTACTCTATCTCTTATTGAAAATTCGGCTTTTAAAGTTCCAGCGGAATTCAAATCGACACGTAAGAACGGGTAAAATTTGAAGTTTATTCGGCTCACACCAGGTCACTAAGTACACTGAAAATTTATCTTCTATTCGATGCATATCAACAGTTCGTATTAAGGGTGATCCAGATAGGAATATTTTTAAAATTGCGGAATTTTCGTAAGGAAGGTAGGGATATGATGTGCAACCTCCAGTTTTTAAAATTGATGCAGGTTACAATTTTTAACTTCAAGTTGAGTATATATTAATTCTAACCTTTTATTTCTATTGAAAAGAGAGCCATGGTGGCAAGTATCTAGAGTTAAAAGCGAGACGGATTTATGGAAGAATAGCGTAAACAGTGAAAGGAACATTTTTATTTTACAATCCACCTTTGCATTGTTTATTACTTGACAAAAGAAAACTAATTTTAAGTTCCTTAAAAAAAATGAGAACATGAATTGATTGGAAAACAATTTTAGTTGTTGTTAAACATTATGCTCCTAACAGCTTGGAATGTTGCCTTAACATTCTGATGGTAAGTTATCATGTTTATTGCAAGAGCAAAAAGCTCAACAAATTAAACTTATCCCATTTGTGTGTAATTAGGACAAAAGATTTTGATGAAGATGATGATGCTCGGTTGTTTTTTAATATTTAACCCACTGCACCAGGAAGTAGGAGGTTCAACCTATTCTATACCAGAAAGCTACAATAGATCAAATTCAGAGATACATTTTAAATAAAAACAAATTCTAAATAACCCTTGATCAGTGCTGCACAGGGCACACAAAGCGTAACTGTCATGTATAAATAATTTTCACTCTAAACGAGATTCTAAGGGATTTTTAAAGAATTGTTAGATTTGAGATAATTTAGAAGTACTCAAAGAGATTAAAAATTTTTTTTAAGTATTTCAAAGGATTACCAAATATTTCAATAAAAATACAAAATTTCCTGGTGATTTCAAAGTATATAAGAAGAGGTTTCACTGGCATTTCACAGATGTGAAAAGAAGCAAAAAGATTTTAAATAATTTTAAAATGTTTTACGTGTTTTTAAAAGGTTTGCAAACATTCCAAAGGAATTTGAGCGATCCTAAAGAAACCTAAAAGATTCTAAACGTTTTGAAAATTTTCACTAGATTTCCAAATTTTCTCAAGGATTTCACGAAATTTAGAAAAATTGAAAAGATTGTAAAGGATTACAAAAGCATTGGAGCATTAAAAATAATTTCTAAACATCACGAGTTGCTTAATAGTTTTAAAAATAGCAAAAAAATTTACAGAATTTCGAGCGATTTCCGTTAGTAAGAAGGGATTCAAAGGGACTTTAAAGTATTTAACAGTAAGTCACAGAATTCTGAAGGATTCCTAAATAATACAAAACATTTTACAAGATTTCGAGAACTTTTAATTATTTATTTCTTTTATTTAATTATGAACAGTAAATAATATAAATTATGATAGAATGCATACAATAGCATTAACATAAGTTTAAACCACCAAAAAAGTGTTAGCATATTTCGATAAAAAACAATTTGAAAGAAGAGAATTACTTAAAAAATGCCTTAAACTCCCCCACTCCGTTTTGATTTTTTAAACATGAGTTTTAATCATTATAAACAAATGTAGCGTAATTGCTGAGTAATCCTTAAAAGTATTTTTCCCGGAAATTTAGGTATCTGCGTAGCAATTGAAACACATTCAAATATTTATTTAAATTAAGAATGGTAATGAAAACAAATTTAAACACGCGTCGTGTCTCGTATTTGAAGATTATTTTCCAGTTTTATTTATTACTTTCTATATGAAATTTAAATAATTGCATTCAGTTAATCTGTAATAAATTTTCCACGGATCGAGAGTAAATTTACTGGTTCTATTTATTTTTGGGAAAATGTCAATAACTACAGAAAATTAGGCAGCACAAACACAGCAAATCATACTTCTTTGGCACCTTTCAACTCTAACAACAAATTATTGTTTAATGATTCTACATTCATGTCTAGGAAGACAATCAACAGTGCACTAGAAAAAGGCGTAATAGATGTGGGTTGAAAAAGAATTTTTTTTAATTGAACAAAACTTGTTATAGTGTTACAAGAAAAAAATGGAACTTTATATTTTTTTATATTTACATTATAATTAAATTACTACTGTAATGGATTGTTGTTTACACGAATTTGATCTGACTTACTTCAAAATATTTTGTTATTGGACGTACGCGACCTACTGGAGTTTCATCGACTTCTTCTGAGGTTAAAAGGGTGACAATTTTGCTTTCCATATTGATTTTCGCTCGTCTGCTGTGTTTTTTATCATTAATATACATTCCAGCAAAATGATTAGTACTCTCCAAAATTGCAAAGACGTCGCCATTGGATGCTGACATAACTATTTGTTCATGTGTCGGTAAAGGCTCATAGAGGTTATGTGCTGTTCTCAGTTTAAGCCCTGTATTGGCAGGAAAAGTGTATCTTCGAAATTCAAATATGTGATGCGGATTTGTGCGGGGAATCAGCTGAATAAATTTTAGTTTCTCGAGTCGATATCCACCACCGTTAGAAGAAGGGAGCCTTGTAGGTGGGATCATGCACCTGCCAGGAGGAGGGATCCTTGAAGAATCCTTCCCTCGGCAATAGGGTGTGGCAGGAGGAATCTTGGCATGAGAAATCTTGACAGGAGGAATCTTGTCAGGAAGAGTTTTGACAGAAGGAATCTTATCAGGATCAATTCTGACATTATTATACCCTGCAGATGGAGACCTAGACCTGCACCTTACTGAAGAAGAACACGTTACAGGAAGATAAGAAGTTCCGGTATGAAGAGCACCAGGAAAAGGTTCAACATCCTGTGAAGCTTCGGACTCTACACGAAGAAGCATATATATCGATACAATATGATTAATATTTTGAGTTTTATATAATTTCATCCTATAGAAGAAAATACGTAAATATGTATGGCTTAACAAGTGCAGAAAAAGCTTTTATAAAGAATGTGCACTTTGCAAAGTAACGGTATTCTGGAGTTTTTATTGTAAAGTGTAAAAATCGGTTTAAAATTTTTTATTCACCAAAAAGATGCAAACATTTACAATTATTTTAGGCGATTTTAAAGCATTTTCACAAGTCATAAAAAGAATACAATCCATCTTATGACAGCAAAATTGTCAGTTGCGGGAATTTACAAGATTGCCCGAAAAATTTTTGTCTCAGGTTAGATGAAATCGAATTTTCCTAATAATGTCCTAGCTATCGTTTTATTTGATAAAAATTGATGAATTCGTAAATACTTTTAACAATATGGAGGATTCAACTAAGTTTTCTATTGAAAAAGCAGCAAATAATTCTATCGCTTATCTTGATTTATTAATTATTAAATCATCAGAAGGTGACCTAATGAAAAATTAGTAGAAAAAGCTTTCTTAGTCTGTAAGCTATCTAAATCACAATTCTCATAATTTATTTTCTCGAAAAATTTATTCTATTCAAGGTCTTGTTGGTAGTTGTGTAAAATTGAGTTATATCACATCCTGGAAATAAAACTTAGATCAACTTCAATGAACTCTAATAAAAAAAAATGTCGCGCTTCGATTATTAAATATCATCATCAAAGAATGAATTCATTAAATACACAATAGTTCTCCTAAAAATAACAAATGGAAATAAGCTAAAAAAATACCTTCCATGAACACAATAGCTAAGCATAATTATTTTTAACTTTGAATAGAATTTGTATTTACTAACAATATTTGTCATTCATAAACAAAAACCATTTTTTCAAAGTTTGCTCTGAAACAATAAATGTTTATTTCACATGAAAATTATGTTGCTTATGAAAAAGCAGTAAATGAAACTGTTTATGAATTTCTTAGTATTGCTACAGGTGACAAACAAGATTTCATACAATTTTTAAAATTCTAACTATAACATTTTGTGCCAGTTTATAAATTTTAAGTACATTATTTGCCTTGGATTATATTTATTTTTAAAGAAAAACTGTAAAGAAAGGTCGAAACGTATATTAGTTAAAAATTTAAAAATAAAATTATAATTCTTTGACGTCTAAATTTATTGCTTTTCATTTCATCTTATAAGCAAATTAATTAATTTTATTAGAAGAATATCTTCGATATTGCTGGAACAGTTAAATAAATTTGAAGTGTGATTACACTCTTAATTCGTTAAATAAATATTTTCCGAAACTATCTCCAGTTAAAATTAAATACAGCTTTATTTAATTTTTATATCGCATCTTATTGTCCGTAAAATACCTATAGTACATTATTATACATACCAATAGAACTCAGGATTAACGCCAATAATACGACAAGAGCAGAAAGAATTCTCATTTTTCTAATTCAGGAAAAAAAGGACTATCCTATTAATACAGAATTCGTTCCACAAAGGAATTATTTATTCTGTTGCTATACTACAGTATACGATCTAATACGAAACATTTCTTATCTCGCGATTTCGTTTAGAAAGAGCTTGCCCTTGGGACATATTTGTTTTTTTATTGATCCCTGCTAGAAACGAATAAATGTTTGCAAAATAATGTTAAGAGTACTTATCATGTTTCTAGTCAAAAACTATTTTTATTTATACTGTCTCAAAACTATCCTGCAGTATTTCCGCGAAAGGAGTTTTTATGAAAATATTACTTGTTTATCAATTAAATTCTGAAGTAGTTTTTGTCAGGTCGAACCATAGGGTCTAGGAATTTTACTGGGGTTCGCAGGGAAAATTATACCAAACATAGTTTACTTTTTTTTGTTTAATTTTTTTCCTAACGTATAATGTGATTTATGAAATTTTTGGCAAAAGTCCAGTTTTTGGCACATATTTTTATTTTAGGATGAAAATAAAAATAATGAGTGAGCTGGTTTTTCAAAAACAATCGATTTTTGTATTTTATTAAAATGTATTGTAGGTTAAATGGCCGAAATGATAACACAGAAAATGAAGGTCCTACGTGACAAGTTGCATGTTTTATGGTGTTTTCAGAATACGAGTTTGCTTGCTCGAAGTGAGTCATTGACATACAGGCCGTGACACTCCTCAGCATAATTGTTTAAGCACGTACGCCAATGTCTGTCTCTTTCTAACTCAAGCACGCGTTTCTTATTTTCTTTCAGCATTTTCTGTCTCTTTCCTTTAGCTTTCTTTTTCACTTAGACTCATTGATAGTAGCGGGTAATCTTAACCGGCAAGAAAAAACATTTTTGGAAATTTATCATGAATTTCCCAAAAAGGTTAAATAAATAAAAATTTAAAATTTCGAAATCAGGAAAGGGTAATCGGAGTCTGGCGATCATTTAAAAATATTTTCCAAGTAATACTACCATTGAGAAAATAGAGAAGTTTGTATACTAATTTCGTGCCCATTTTAAGTAAATGATATAACGATTGTTTAAAACGTCTCATCATGCATTAGTTTTTAAATTTTGTTTAATTTTATTAATTTGTTATAAGCAATTAATCCCCAAGTTTGTTCTATTTGACCTAGCTTTATGGTTTGTTCGGAAAAATTAGACTGGGATAGAATCAAGGGGGGATACGTTTTTCAAACTTAAAAAAAAATTGTTTGTTATTTTATCATATCTATGTAAAAAATCTCAGGAGTAGTGTGAAATAATCCAAAGAATGCAGAATTCAAAGTAGGCAAATGCAAAAAGATGCTCTAGACATTGCAGATGAAAACTTCTTATTCTACGGACCTGATATCGATGCTTGTGTGTAAGTATAGAAAAAAATTGTTTATAAAATTAAAATTTTGGATTTTTGACAGTACAAAACTAAAGCGTATTTCTCACATTTTGCACTTCTAAAGTCGGTGACAGCTGTAATTCAAAATGTACTATACCGATCCTTTTAAAATGTGTACACTCTTTCTACACAAAAATTATGAGGTAACGGTATCGAGTTTAAAAAATACATTTATTAATAATTTTACAATAACAAATTTGCCAATTTTTTTTGCAAAAGATCGGTTTTTCTTCTTCTAAGTGTTAGCAAAAATTAGAAAATAAATAAAGGGAGAAACTCGAGAGCGTTACTTTGAAAAACTTATAAGCCAATAAAAACATTTTTTTTATTTCAAATCATCCACTGATAAATTACAGCTGTCACCAAATAAACAAGCATTGTCTTTAGTGTTGAACAAAATTTAAAAAAAATTTTTTGCCGAATTAACCTTATCTTCCTTACCCCTGAGCAATAGACTTAAAAATCAATAAGGTATTCTGTAATAAACATGGCGCCGACGCTCGAGTTCCGAGGTAGTGGGCTAATCGCATGATAAAGTCCCCCAAAGAATGATTCAATTGGACGCGTGGTTATTGTTTACGGTATTCATCGCATACCGCAGCCGTTTCGGCTCACACCATTGTTGTTACTCCGCCCCTCTTTACCCAGAAGTCTCTGACAAATGATGCCCTCCCAATATCTACAATCGGGCTAGATATCAAATGTACCGATTCTGTACATCTAATTTTCAACGGCATTGTTGACATATAGATCCAGGAGCTTTCCCACAAAATGGTACGCTTTGTTCAAACAAATCATAAACAAATTATTTTATCCTGCCGAACAATTTTTTTCTAAAAATATGGCTCATTTTAAGAAAAAAAGATCATCAGTAATTTTTTCGTTAATTGCGTATTTCAGAAGCAATGATTTTTTGAAGGACGCAAATTTAACGTCTTTTGCCAATTTTAAATGTTAATAAATTTTGACCTAATGAATATTTCCTAAAAATCAAAAAACGTACTTGTTCCTTAAGAATTAGCCTACAGCTTGGTATCATTATGGCAAACTGATATCCGAGGAGGGTCTTCATAATTTTTTTGTTCTCATGCTAGATACTTGGAATTTTTGCCAGACAATAATTTTCTAGTAAAGTAGTTTTAAAATAGTTAAATATTTATCATACTTTGTTACATTAATTCGTGATAAAATGTCATATTACATAATAAATTCTTACATATTTACATCTGTACTAAAATTTAAAAATTTAGTATTTTAGTTACATATGTTTTTACAAGCTTGTTTCTTTTGACAGCAACAAAATCTGCAACATTTCATTCCAGTCCTTACGCAAATATATCATTTTTTAGAAAAGGCATGCATTTATTTAGTGGCATTTATTTTAGTGGGAACTATTCAAATTCTTTTATTTCATATCCATATGAAAGGGGATCTAATTTTTAAACAGTTTTGACAAAGCAATTTCCTTGTTGATAAGTCGCATAAAACGCTTGTTGAATGTGTAAAGCTAGTTATGCTGAAGTTTGTCGTAAATTGCTGATATCACAATTGACTAGATTAGAGTGGCAATAGAATACGTAACGAAGCGTATTAAAATTTTTGCAGCCACTTTTATTAGCGCTAACATTAACAAGATATTTTTTATCCATTTCTGTACAACAATTAGCAAATGTTTTGGAAGATCCTAAAATATATAAAATTTTAATTAAACTTAAGAAGTTCAATTTAAATCATTTTTTAATTAAAAATAAAAAATACTTTATAATATACCTCGACCAAAATAAAAAAATTATAGTTCTATAATTTGGATTTCATTTCATCAATGAAAATGTTAGAATCAGAAGCAGATATTGAAGACACCATGTAGGATCCATATATTTTTTTCTATAATTCATCATCGAACTGACAAGTAGATGAATGAAAGCATCGACTAAAAGTAGTGTGGCCAATTAACTTGTTTTAATTAGGTCACCCCAAAATATATTTCATTCTGTAACTTTTAGATTCATAATAATAATAAATTAATATTTTTTCTTGTGTATTAAATATTGTTTCTGAAAATTCTTAACGCTAAATTATTTAAGAATTACTTTAAGATGTTTTGAATTTTTTGAATCTTTCATTTTGAAAGCGAATATCCTTCATTTCATTTTTCAGGATTTTATATATTCGCTAAGATGTTTGCTATTATTGCAGCTGACGAGTTTTTTTAATATAACTCAACGTTTAATTAAAAATTTTGAGTACATTTTGCCTTCAAATTTGTTGGAAGGATGATAATTTAATTATATTTAATTAACATGTATTTTGAAAAAGCAGTGAGCCTCACACACATAATCATCAGTCGTTAAAATTTCACTACAAATAAAGTACACGATTTACAATAAATAGTAAAGAAAGTTAATATAGATTTAATGCTTTTGCGATGATTCATTATGAACAAAAGAGAATTTACAAATTTTGCCGACGTCTAGAGAACATTGCAGTTCACTCCTTGAGGGCTGAACTGGAACTAAGGTATCAGGTTATCTTGTCCTAATGTATACTCTCTGCGATGCCTGCGATTTGCTATAGCGTGCCACCGTTGGAACTAGTCGAACCTGATTGTAACGAAAAATAATATTTAAAAAATTACTTCCGGTAAAGCAAACACCACTAACTGCCACACTAAAAGTCATCTCTGACCATTCTTTCAGCAATGAAGTGATTTCAGCATTATCTAAAGGACATCAATTGGCAGTAGCTCCTTCAAGAATCCAAAAGAAAGAAATCATCAGCTATTTGTAAACCACAATTTAGCTTCTAGCAGAAAAAGCGAATGACGCAAGAAGCAGGACAACCACCATTTTACGCCAAACAATATATAAATTTATTTCTAGTTATCTCTTCTCTCAAAGACTTTACGGGCTTCCAAAAATTCAGAAAAATAACATTCCGCTTAGTTTGATCGTCAGCGTACATTATTAGAAGATGCAACAGATTCAAATTTAGCGCTAATACATCATTGTAAGTTTCGACATAGTATCTCTCTTTACAAAAGTACTAATCTTTGATACAATTTATTTTAGTAAATCTTTTACAAACTTTTCTTTCGAGCTCATGTCTTTGATAGAGCACAGTCTCAATAATACATACTTATCTTTTAACAACCAATTCCATGAACATCTAGATACTAAAATCTTAATTAATTTAGGCTTAAACCAAACTTCTGGTTTCAGTCCGTTGACGACACCCTTGTCATTTAACGACATTGAATAGATTAACTAAATAAGTTTTTTGACTTCATCAATCGATTACATTCTAAAATCAATATCACCATAAAAATTCAACAAAACGGAAACGGAAACGGAAACCTCCCTTGTATATAGAGCTGTCACCATAACAGATTATGAAAACGCACGTAAGAAATTACAAAAAGTTAAACAAATCGTTACACAGAACAATGACACAAACAAACAAATGCATAAAGCAAGAAGAAAATACACTCTAAAAATCAAGTCAACACAACCTACTAAAGGAAGAGAGTAAAAAACGACGAACATCCTACCCTACATCCCAGGTCTTACAGAACAAAGAGGACACAACATCCGAACCATATCAAACCATCCGCCAAAAAAGGACAACTTCTAATAACCCTAAAGACAAAAAGACACCCCTCATTAATCCGGGAGTATATAAAATCCCTCGTTCTTGTCCACAGTCTATATTGAAGAAACCGGGAGAGCGGTGACCCAACGTGTCAAGGAACATGAGAGTAAAGTCGGGCTAAAATATTTCACGCAATCAGCACTAGCTAAACATCTTATCGAAACAGAGTATAACATTTTATTTAACAAAACAACTATCATCGCGAAAACTCAAAATATTTTTCCAGGAAAATATAGAGAAGCAATTGAAATCCTGAAACACCATAATAACATCAATAGGGATAATGGATACAACACCAAACCGATTAGGCTTTCCGTCCTCCCTGATTTAAAAAAAAAGACGTGATTGACCAGTCAGGTTTGACCAGTTCCCACGGCGGGGGCTCTGGAAAATCACACGCATCGCAAAAAGTATACATAAGAACAACATGATCTGATACCTTAGTTTCTGGTTAGCTCTGAAGAAATGAACTGCAATATTGACGAAACTTCGGCAAAATTCGTAGTTTTTTGTACATGATTGGAACCCAAAAAATTCTCTTTTCAAGAAGAAAGTATTTCGGTTTGCATTAACATGCAAAACTACAAATTTTTGACATGTTTCTGCTACATTGCAGTCCACTTCTTCCGGGCTAGCCTGATAATGAGTTTTTAGTTTATTTTGATCTTATTGAATGCTAACTACGATTACTGTCATTGGGCAAAGAGCTCATCGTAGATACTGGTCGCATCTGATTAGCTAATTAAGTGCAACAAATCTCCTTGATGAGGCGCTCTGTCCATTTACAGGCATCGTAGAGTGTATATATAAGAACTATATAACCTAAAATCTCAGGATCAGGTAAGCCCGCAAAGATTTAACTGCTATCTTCAAAAAACTTCAGGAAGATTTGTAGTTTTGCACTTGATTGAAACGCGAAACAACTCTTTTTTATAATAATGAATCATTGCCAACACTACAAATGTATTATTCACGATCAAGCATATTGTAAAAATATAAAATTAGCACTTAATACTTTTGTAACACCTCTTTTGAAAAGTAGAAGCGATTGTGCAAATATCTAAAACACCTATCCGCTTTACTAGTCTTAGATCAAAAGGTCTCCATTCGAAATAAGTGGTATGAAGGTGTTAAATTTAAACATCGAAGGTTGATAAAGGATGCTTTTTTTCTGAATTGATTGATCGCAACGAAGATACGCTCATTAAAATCAAATGTTTACGTTTTGCTGACATTTTTATATTTAATATCGCGGAATTTTAAATCATTCATTTACCCCAACATTATCTGTGTTGATAGAGAATCTTCATTCTGCCCATGATGTTTGAGTGTGAGTTGATTTTTTCCTCTTTCGACATAATAACTAAAAAGGCCTTAATTTAAAGGCATTAATGTTTTCAATTGTTGGGAAAATTTGTGAAACTCATAAATAATTTAATTAATTATTATAAATTGCTTTACATAAAAGAATTTTGTTGATGTGCGCGGACTACCTACTGGTATTTGATCAATTTCTTCTGGGAAATATATCACCATCTGATGTTCACATAAAAATTTGATCTTGGGTCGGTAAAGGCTTAAAGTTACTGTTTGTTCTCAGCTTAAGTCCTTTATCGACATTAAAAGTGTATCTTCAGAGTTTAAATATACGGTGCGCATACGTGCGAAAATTAAGCTGAATAAATTTAAAATCCTTAAGTTTACATTCACATTTGCTGCAAGACAAGGGAATTGTAGATGGAAGCATACATCTGCCAGGAAGAGTAGACCTTGAAGAAAAGCTGCCCTAAGAGTTGGGTCCAAAAGAAGGAGACATGGTCACTGACCTCGCAGGAGAAGAAAAACTGCTATGAGAATGAGTTGAAACAGGAGAAAACTCGACAGGAATAATTCCGGTAGGATGATTACTGGTAGTAGGAGACCTGAACCTGGACCCCGCACGAGACTAATTACGAATTAGGTCAATACGTTTTCTTTTAGGTAAAATCTTATAATATAACTCCGGAACGACAAACAGGGGATTAAATTTATCTGAAGTCCGTAAGAAAAGATAGAATGCGGAGTCTGGAAAGTTTATTCGAATGTGTGAATCAGTTTCAGGGTCAATTCAATTTAAAATCTTAAACGTACAGAAAGTTCGAACGTAATTTTATAAGCTCTTTTTCATATTCACTAATTAAATATTTTCCATTGATTTTTCTAGGCCTATTCAGTTCTTCCAGACACTCATCACCCAATGCACTCTCTCCTCCAATCCTTACTACATTCTCCTGCTATCTTCTCGGATCTTCAATTTCTCTTCTAAATCCTTTTCATACATGTACCACTGTTTTCTATCCTCACTCGCGTATTCTCGTAAATAAAAGTACGATATATTATAAAACAAAAGAAAGTAAGAAATACGTGAATGAGAATATAAAACAGTTAAACATGTGTGGGAAGGATTTAGAAACAAAATCGAAGATCAGAGAAAATGGAAAGAGAATTTCGTGAAGCTTTGAGGGGAAAATGGATTATGAGGCGATTAGATGACAGAATTGGATTGGGCTAGATTAAGAAATTATGAAAATTAAACAAGTGAATATAAAAAATAGCACAGTAGAAGAGAAGAAAAAACAAAATGGAAAGAAAGTCGCTTAGAAGCAATAGAATAAAAGTAAGGATCCCAAACTGGAAAAATGATTAGGATAATAAAAATGTATTGTAATTCGTTTATTTAAAAACAATGTTCAGTATAAAAACTATTGTGTGCTGATACATTTGAACTAATTGTAATTTGCATAATTGGATTTATTTTCCCTGAGTACTCAAATATAATTTTTATCATCAATCTAAATCATTTTTAGTCAAGAATTGCTTCCTGAAAATGTTGATTTCTTATGTTTGTAGCATTAATTTCATGAACTCTAAGCATTTTTATACATCAAGACAAGTTTTCGTATGGTTCTAAATCCAGTAAATTTTCGAATATAACAATTTGTAAAGGATTTTAATAAAACAATGAATTTTACAGATTTTTTTTAGAATTTCACCTAATTATCAATTATATTTCCCAATTGAATAGGGATAATCGCCAGTGATAGGAGCGATGCATTAGGTTTTCTCATTTTTTTCTAAATGAAGAAAAACTGATTCTTGTATTAACTGAAAATTTGATTACCAGTAAAACTAATTATTCTGGTACTTTATTACATAAATTGACATACGATATACTTTTTATCTCATAAATTGCGTATGCATTGACCTTGTCCTGGTGAGATAATTTTAGACGATTAACCTGACCGAAAAATTGGAAGCCAGTTTTAAGGTATCTGTTAACTTTCAAGAAGAAACATTTTTTTCGAATTTGTTTAGATTTTAAACGTGGAAACTGATTTTCTCGAAAGGTGCATGTACATTTTTTAAAGTTCAGAAGATATGTTTAAGGTTTAATTCTCTCGAAAGCTTCTGTCCAATGGTGCCTCGAAAATTTTTATTTTAAACCGGAATGTGATTTGCTGGGAATATTTTTCCGGGAAAGTTGTATCCAATAATATCAAGCCGTGAATATATTTTCTTTAATAGGAAGTGATCTTCTGAAAGAAATGTCGCGACAAGCCTCATATTTTGGGAAAAGATGTTACGGTTCTGCAAAAATCTGAAACTTTCATTTTTCAAATTTATTTTTAAAATATGATTCAAAATATTTCAGAGGCAAACATTATTTTTTAGATTTTAATGTTAATAAAATTATATTAGAATTTCGATTATTTTTTGAAATTCAGTATAGGAATATTCATGTTAAAAAAATGTGTTTACCAGTTTAAAAAATTACTACTACCTTAAACATTATTCAATATTTTCGAAGATAACTCTTATAATGTTTCTTTTAAGTCCCTTTTTATTAATTATTATATAATAATTAACCTATATCATCAAGTATATTTAAAAATATATCTTAGTATCATTTAGCAGTTTGGACCAACAACAAGTAATGAAAGATACAATGTTTTGGTGCGAGCAGACATAAGTCACTTTTTTATTAGTTTTGTTGTATAAAATCATTTATCAGGATAAGTAAGGGCGGATTTTTTTAGAAGAGACAATACATATTGATATTGAAACTTCAAGATTTTAACGAGACCCAAATATTTTAATTTAACTACATGTTCAAATAAAAAAGTATCACGTTGAAAAAGAATGATGACATAGACTAAACTAATAACATCAGATATACTATCAGTTTTCTATAAGTGGTTAACAACGTGGATACTAAATTGGAGACCCAAATAAAAAAGCACGCCTAAACAATAAAATTCAAAATTATTGTTAAAATTCATGTAACATTTATGGACAATATTTATGGAATACTTTGATAAATTTTATTAATACTTAATACATCTGTTTTCAAATGAATGGAAATTTTGTTGCGTTTATTTATGAAGATGGATTCGATGATTCTTCTTTTCTGAGTATTACTTTCCCGAGTTAAAACTTTTATATTTTCAAATTTCAAATCAAAATAATGGTCAAATTACCACGCATGTTGTGATAAACCGGTATTCTGACTTACTAATTCACAATCACGTTTATGTTCACTGATGTGAGTTTTCAGTCTTTTTTCAATTTTACTAATATAAACTTTGATGCAACTTCCACAATTTATCATACAAACTACTGCAGATAATTTTCCTCACTGTGCAAGTCTTTGTTATTGAAAAAAGGAAATCTGTTAAGTGCATTATTGTTTGTGACATGAACATAAATATTTTTTAATTAAAAAAAAAAAAAACATCTAAGCCTCTCCAAAAGACCTTCAACATACGGTAAAGATACTTTAAGGTCAGTTTTTTTATAAGATTCAATTAATTGAAGTGGGTAATTCTTTTGTACTAATGCTATTTTTAATTGATCTAGTTCTTCTTTACGGAATTTATTAGCACTTAATTTAACGCATCTATCAATAAGACCTTTAATTAAACTAATTTTTTACTATAAAAATAGTGAGAATGATAGTTTAAATAACGTTCTGACCATGAAGGTTTCTTGTACCAATTGGTAATTAAGTTTCCTTCAGGAATGTTAATAATCATCAGGTTGAGATAAGCAATAGATTTTTTCTTCTTTTTCAATAGTGAATTGGATTCAATCTTCAATACTATTAAGGATGTTAATTAAATCTTCTATTTTATTAGATGGAACAATAGCATAGAGCAGGAGATAACAGAAAACCCATTGAACAACCTGATAATTGTTTGTTAAAATTGATATAAAAAGAAAAAAAAAATGTGTTGTTTGAAACTGTTCTGGTAGCGATTAAAAAATCTTTTTTATTGATTTTGGTCAGGGTATGGTTTGAGTTTAATTTTTTCTCAATAACATCTGATTCTACGTCTCATGGAATGCTATCATACATTAAGACATCGTCCAAAGAAACTATAGAATGTGAAGCAGGATTTTAAGCTAAACTTTGTAATAAAAAGAACGGTCGAAAAAATTCTGCAGTGATTGAAATTTGATTTTACTGAATTATATATACATCGAAGGTCAGTGACGCTTTCAAAATCATCGGCTATTTGAACTACATGTTAAAAAAGTATGCTAAAACTACAAGGAAATTCATAGCAAATTGGATTCATACTAATAGGACTTTGATAAACTTAAAGCAACAATGCAATTTTCTAAGCAGATGCAGGAAAGAAGCCTTAATTCCAGCACATATCACACACCACTCTAGCAAATGTAAATTGCATAATTTAAATTGTAAATTATTTTCAAAATCTGAAATAACAAAATCAAATTTTCATACAAATGTTTGAATTTTCAAATTATTAACTTAGTTCGAAATATCAAAGATTGGGGCCATCAAGTAATCCTTAAACTAGCGTCTCTTGAATATTGGTAATGAGATTTCAATTTCAATTTTTTTTTTAACTCAAAAACTCTCAGTCTCGACAAATTAAAGTATTAAAAAGAAAGAAAAGTATTAAGAAGTATGATTGATTAAAAATAAAAGAATTGGACTCACAGAAAAACTTGACAGATTTTAGATTGAAAAAATGGTTTAAAAATATCTCAAATGTTTAAATCCTATATTACGTTGCAGAAACCTTAGCGTTAGGATACTCCTTTGAATGTCAACAAAATTCCGATAATTAGCATGATTGCTATTATTAAAAATTGCATTAAAAATGTAGAAAATAACGAGATAAAATTAAATTTTAGAAAAACAACAACTTAATTGATTTAAATTACAATTTTTAAACATATTTAACAACAAAACTGAAATAGTTAAAACTCTAAGAAAATTTCAAACTGAACACAAAGAATTAGTTTTATCGAAATCTGGCAAAGGGAACATAATCGTTAAAACAAATCGCAAAGAATAAAGAAAAACCATTGAAAACTTATTAAGAAATGACATCTTGTACCAAAATATCAAAACAATCTTGTTCCAACTTTAGAAAATAAATGCAATGAAATTGCTATTATATGGGAGAAAAATGATTCATTAATGAAAGTACAGAAACATATTAAAAACTTATAAAAGTGTGGTTTCAAAAGCATACGCTCTTCTAAAATTTCACAAATCAGATTTAAAATAAGATTGATTATATCAGCAATTGGCTCTCCAACTTATAATTGAGCAAAATACATCTCAAATAGTTCAAACCAATTTTAGGCAAAACTCAAGCATTTGTAAAGAATAGTTGGGATTTAAATTTAATTACTAATTGGTACAAGAAACCTTCATGACCTGGGCGTTATTTAAACTATAATTCTCAACATTTATTCATTCAAAAAGTTGGTTTAAATAAAGAAAAAAAAAAAAAAAAAAAGTGAGACGATGGTTGCGGGGGCTAAAGCGCAGGGTTTGGACCCACTCTGTCGGCTTGCGGGTTCGATTCCCGCCTCGCACTCTGTAAGAGCCTCGGTGGCCCATGCGGTGAACACTA